>SJYA01011545.1:0-11622 GCA_006410615.1 Neotragus moschatus
ATCCAGCTCCTGGTGGCTGCTTCTGGCGGGAAACCCTTGAACGTCCAGTGTCCCCGCGTGCAGGGCTGGGCACGGCGCTGTCCAGGCCACAGAAGGGACAGGGAGGCCGCGGGAGGCCGCAGCGCTCCCAGAGGCGGAGGACCCGATCCCGTCACTGCTTCGAGCCCGAGGGGCTGCCTGGGACAGCTCCCGTGGCGATAAGGTCAGCACATGGAGAGCTGGCTTGCTCTCCCGAATGACTTGAAATCACAGCTGCTGGGAGGGCTGGATTCAGAAAGCTTTTGAAAGGCACACATTTGCTCTGAGCTGCCATTTGCCCAGGGCATCTCAAAAAACTCAGAATTGACACAGAAAACGTACTGTTGACGTTTCCCTGCTCCCCTGGTGCAAGCCGTGGGCCCCTGACAAAGACTGCCTTGTCAACGGGGTTCTAATTTTAGACAGACCACGGAGAAGCCTGGGGCTCAAAGCCAATCTCCTTTCAAGCAGGAAAAAAATAATTTTCAAAGCTCACCCATTAATGGGCCCAGGACTGCAGGTCCTGTCAGACACCCTCCCCCAGTTAAGCCAGGCTCTCAAGTGAATTCAGGGGTGGAGTGGAGTGACCCAGCCCCTTCCCCAGCTCCCAGGAATCCAGCGAGGCTGGGAGGCTGGCCGGTGTGCCCTCCATTGCAGCCCTGTGGGCAAGCCTGGCACGCAGGGGGCTGAATAAATACTTCCCGGGTGGAGTCGGGAGACAGGTGCAGAGGGCCAAAGCTCTGCTTTCCGGCAAAGCGAGGGGAAGGGTTTGGGGATTCCTAGGACATGACTGAGTGACTTCACTTTCACTTTTCACTTTCGTGCATTGGAGACGGAAATGGCAGCCCACTCCAGTGTTCTTGCCTGGAGAATCCCAGGGACGGGGGAGCCTGGCGGGCTGCCGTCTGTGGGGTCGCACAGAGTCGGACACGACTGAAGCGACTTAGCAGCAGCAGCAGCAGCAGCAGTGACTTTCTAAGTTGCCAGCATCACTGGTTCTCGAGACACCTTGCACTTTTCTCCACTGAAGCCGTGGATGTAGGCGAGCCCTGGGGTCTCCTGAGAGGGGACACGTACTGAGAACCAGTGCACCTGGAACGTGGGCTCAGAATCAGCCTGACCCCCGAGTCGGCCTCCCCCAGCCTCAGTGCCCGCGTCCGATAAACGGGGGTGAGCATCCAGCTCATGAAGGCAGCTGCCTGGTACTGTCATCTGCCAGTCAGCCTCAGCTTGGATCAGCTTTAAAAGCGAGCCCCAAACTGAGGCAAACCCTCTGCAAAACAGCCCCCGCTGCTCTGGGAACCAGGGACAGTGGATTGGGCCATGGAGACACAGAGGCCATTAGGAAAGGCTTTAAACTTGCTTTTGTTTAAACCCTTTCATGACCCCCAGGACTCCCCTGATACTGTTAGAAGCAACAGACCAGATCAGCAAGGTCGCAGGGTACAAAATCAACACTCAGAAATCAGCTGCGTTTCTATAACCACAGACCATCTGAAAAGGAAATCAGGAAAACCTCCACGTACAGTCACACCAAAAGGAATAAAAAGCTTAGGGATAAACCTAACCACGGAGGGGAAAAGCTTGCATGCTAAGAACTACAGAACGCTGCCGGAAGAAGTGGAAGAGACGGACGGAGAGACAGCTCTTTTGTTTGGACTGGAAGACTGAATATCACCAAGACACCAGTGTTACCCAAAGTGATCTACAGAGTCAATACAATCTCTATCAAAGCCCCAGTGGCTTCTTTTTGTTTGTTTGTCTGTTTTTGCAGAAATAGACAATTTCACCCTAACGGTTTCATGGGTGACCTCGAATAGCCAAGCAGCCTTGGAAAAGAACAAGGCAGAAGACTCACTTCCTCATTTCAAAACTTCTTACAAAGCTGCCACAGTCAAAACAGTGCGCTGCTGGCATAAAATCAAACGGACGAATGGGATAGAAACGAGAGCCCAGAAGTAAACCCTCATGCAAATGCCTAGTGACCTTGAACAAGAGGGCCGAGACCACTGGGACTTCCCCGGCAGCTCAGCAGCAAAGAGTCTGCCTGCCAGTCAGGAAACGCAGGTTCAGTCCCTGAGTGGGCAAGATCCCCTGGAGGGAGAAACGGCCACCCACCCCGCTCCTCTTGCCTGGGAAAAATCCCACGGACGTTGGAGCCTGACCTGCTGCAGTCCATGGGGGCGCAGAGAGCCAGACACGACTGAGCGTCCACCCACACGTGCAGGCCGTGACTATTCCACGGGGAAAGGACAACGCCAGGCAAACAGCCTTCTCATATACCACGCACACGATGCACACGCCCTAACTCAAACCGAATCAGAGCCCAGAGGTGAGCCCGCAGACTGTGAACGCCCAGAAGACAACACGGAGGCGAGCTTCATGACTGGACTCGGCAGTGATTTCCCAGACACGATACCAGAGGCAAAGGCAGCAAAGCAAAAAGAGCCAAGCGGAACTCCAGCAAATGTAAGAAGCTCTGTGCTTCAAAGGATACAACCGACAGTGAAAAGCTAGCCTACAGAAGGGGACAGAACACTCAAAAGTCATATATCTGATGAGGGGTTAACATCCAGAATATATAAAGAACACCCACAATTCAACAAAAACAGAACAACCCGATTAAAAATGAATTAAGAACTCATTCTACCAAAAATCTACAAATGGCCAACAAGCCCATGAAAAGATGGTCAACGTCACCAAACAGTAGAGAAACGTCAATCAAAACCACAACGAGATATGACTTCTAAGCCATTAGCATTTCAAAGAAAACAGAAAATAATCAGTGTTGGCAGGAATATGAAGGAATTGGAACCCTTGGGCGCAGTTGGGGGAATGCAAAATGGTGCAACTGTTAGGAAAAACAGTATGGTGATTCCTCGAAAAACTAAAAATAGAACTTCCATATGTCCAGCAATCCCACGTCTGGGTGCGTATGCAGAACTACTGAAGGGTGGAACAAGGAGCCGCTCTGGTCTTGTACCTCCCGGGAAGCAGCAGACGCTGAGCAGCCAGAGCAGGGCCTTGTGTGAGGTCCTGCTGGGAGCAATGTCCTCTGCTTGGCTCAGCTCGGTGACCACTCAGGAATCGCCAGGGCTTGGCCGGACCCATCTTTCCAGCGGCCGGCGTGGTTCTGCCGGGTGACCCACAGAGGAAGGAACTGCTTCCAAAGCTAGCAGGAGCCCCCTGCGAGGCTCAGAGTCCTGGGCTGGGGAACGGAGACCCGATGGGACCCCTCGATGAAAAGGGACCGTGCTAGGGGTGGGGAGGCAGAGCCGTCAAGCCCCGAACACCTGCCTGAGCAGCACTCCCGCCGTGCGGCTCCTCTCCAGGCTGCATGTGCTCAGAGACCCTCTCCTCACCGGAAGGACTGAGGCTGAAGCTGCAGCCCCAGGACTCCGCCACCTGTTTCGAAGAGCCGGCTCACCGGAAAAGACCCTGAGGCTGGGAAAGACTGAAGGCCAAAGAAGAGGGTGGCAGAGGATGAGGCAGTCAGACAGCACCAGGGACTTAATGGACTTGAATCTTTGAAAACTCCGGGCGTTAGTGAAGGACAGGGGAGCCTGGGAAGCTGTAGCCCATGGAGCCGCGAAGAGTTGGACGTGACTTAGTGAGTGAAAGATAACCACCTCTCCTATAGGAAGATCCTGCGTTCCAGACCCTCCACCCAGGACCTGCGAGGCCCTGGAGGGAGTTAACGTGGGGTGCTGCGGGTCTCCTGTGGTGAGGGAGGATTCTCCCCCTCTGCCCACCACCTGCTTCATTCTAGGTGGCTCCTGAGATAGTCAGCAAGGCGCGGTGAGGGAGAGCTCTCCCCACACGGACAAAGCTGTGTCTGCATCAGCCTTGGCTGCGGCAGGCTTAAAGCTTATCTGCCTTGTGAGGACAAGGTTGGGATCCGGAACACGAGAATCAGATGCCTCTGAGCCCCCCAGCCCTGGGCCTCTGCACACAGTGGGTGGTCAGTGACATCTGTCATTCCACACCGGGTCACCTGGCCCAGACAAAGGTGGCAAACCCAGCAAGACGAAGCTTCTAGCCACGCTTTCCACAAACGCCTGTGTTCCCGCATCCCCGGGGGCCCCTGCATCACCCCAGGATCGGACCCTCCTCAGTCTTCCTCAGGGCGCTGCCCGGCCATCTGGCATTCACACCTGACACGGGGCAGTAAGGGCCAGCCGCCCCCCAGAGCAGGCGCCCTGGTGGCTGAGAGCGCGGGCTGGGGTGCCAGACACCTACAAGGTTTAACTCTGAGTCACAAATGTCATCCCTCTGAGTCTGCTTCTGCAAATCCTGGGTGGGAATAGGGTTCACAGAGCCTCGGGCGCAGTCAACAAAACTGTCAGCCTAGGGCCCCTGGCTGCCTGGTGAGGCAGGTGCCGCCGGCAGAGACATTTTACAGATGAGGGGGCTGGAGCTCAAGGAGGTCAGGCCGCTTGCCCAAAGCCCCGTGATGCCCCGGAAGATGCTTGACAACCAGCTCTCGGGAGGCAGGGGCTGTTCTGCAGCGTTTACCCCTTTCTGCGGGGTGGACAGTCCTACCACGGTTGACTGCAAGCTGCCAGTGGTTTAACCACCACCTGCCAATTTTCCTCCAGCTTTAGCCCTCACGAGCTGGAAGGAGCACTTTCCAGCACTCTCAGAGGACTCACAGCCAGTAAGTCAGAGCAGGCGCTCCACGGCGTAAGCTCTCCACACTCCCGCCCTACCCTCGACTGACTCACCGGATTATTCTGGGGGCAGCGAATACACTCAGGTTTCAGAGAGATGGATTTGGGGGCTTCCTGAAATTCCTGCCAGCTCTCCATGGGGGGCACGGGGATGGAGGGGGTGCTATGGGGGTGGTGGTGCTGGGTCCCCATCCTGGCTTGGATCAAAGGCCACAGGGGTGCCCCGAGCAGGACAGCCTACGTGGCTCCCGTGGGATGGGTGCTCTGGCCACGGGTGACATCAGAACCAGCCTGGGGCCGCCTCTCTGGGCAGACACCACGGGGGGCTTGAGCAGATGTGTCCACAGACACCAGGCACAAGCCAGTGTGCCCAGCCGCCTCAAATCACATCAGCTCATGGACGTTTCACATGCTTCCGGGGAGTTTGGTTGTGTAACAGCACCCCTGACTCACCAGGCATGTCATCCAAACTTAGTCATCCCTTTAAATAAATGAGGATCCTAGGGGCCCCCAAGGCAAGGGATAGACAGGGGTCTGAGCACGTGCACTCTTCCCCACAGAAGAGCGGGGAATTCAGCTGGCGGTACGGCTTAAAGGAGCTTCATTTTCCAAACCCTCTGAACAACCCGAGACACCCCCTGACTCCAAAAACATCCTTCGGAGTCAATGTGCAACTTCTCCCTGCAGCCTGGTCCAGGGGGCTAGCGTGCCGGCGTGCTGGTGGTTCTGGTGAGGGTGGTTCTGGTGAGGGTGGAGGTCATGGTAATGCTGGTGGTGATGTGATGGTGGTGGTCAGTAAGGCTAATGGTGATGTTGTTGGTGTCGGTGAAGGTGGGAGGGCACAGTGACTGGAAACCAGTTTTCCAAGAAAAATAATAAGTGAAAGGTGTGGTGCTTCCCTGGTGGTCCAGTCGTTAAAAATCTGCTTGCCAGTCCAGGGGACACAGGTTCATCCCCTGCCCAGGAGGATTCCACGTGCCTCAGAGCAACGAAGGCCGTGCGCCTCAGAGCCTGTGCTCCAACGCGAGCAGCCACTGGAGAGGCGCCCCGCTCATCGCAGCTAGAGAAAGCCTGCACACGGCCACGAAGACACAGCACGGACAGTAACTCAATAGACCCATCTTTTTAAAAACAGGCGCAGTGCTCAAACCACACTTCACAAACGTGGCCATCTCTGAGGATCAGCAGGTGAACAGTAGGGGGCACCCCCGGGGAGACCCCAGCTGCACCCGCAGACAGGCCGGGACGGAGGGTCGGGTATCCCTGCAGACAAAGGTTCTGCCCTGGAGGAACCTCGAATCTCTGAAGCACCCTCATTCCAGCCACACCCCATCCTTACAGTTTGACGGCAAGAAGCTGTCACTGTCCCCGCGAGACAGCCCTGCGTAGCGGCCACGGCCACGTCTTTCTCGACTATACATGCCCCCGTCTCTCCAGGGCTGTGGTGAATTTGCACGAGTTGTGCAAAGCAACTTTTCGGGCAACAGCTAAAACCCAGTTGGCAAACCCAGGCTTCATGAAGGTGCGGGCCTCCCGCCTCTATACGAGGCGTGCAGCGGGGAAGAACAGTCCACCCTGGACTAATGGAATCTGAACAGTGAGATGCACACAGGAAAAGACATGCAATTTCCTTTTGACCTGAAATTAATTTTCAGAAGAAAATTGCTTTATCACGTGGCCTCACGATGAGCTTCTAGCCCAGCACCTGCTGCTTTCCAGGGGGCCCCCTGTCCTCGGCAGAGCCTCGGGGACACAGTGTCTTCCCTGAGAACCAGGCCGGGAGCGGACCTACACTGGAAACCTTGCTGGCCTTGAGGACATCTGGTCAGCTGGCAGCCGAGGGGACAGCTCCCGCCCCGTTCTTCCGATAGGAATGCGAGGATCTTGGAAGCCTGGGGCCCGGCCAAGCATCTCAGAAGTGCTGCAAAACAACGGCGCTGCTCTGCTCAGGACAGGGCGCGACTAGAGGCGCTGCTCAGCCACGGTAGCCCACCGCGCGCCTGCCGTGACGGTGGGTCTTCACGGGCAGCAGCGGGGTCCCACTCACCCACCCCTGGGTGGGATCTGTGGTTCTGGGCTCTGACCCTCATCATCCCATGCGTCCCTTGTGACCCGGAGGTCTGGCCGATGACTCAGACACACACATTCCTTTCCCGCAGCTGGCTGGCCGGTGACCAGTTATCTCCCATGAAGACTTGGCCCTGAGCTCCAGCCCCAGCATCTCAACATTGACGGAACTGGTGTCGACACATTTTGATATTATTTAGGAGAACATGAAATTCCCCCTGGATCCAGAGTGCTCAGGACGTCTGGACAGACTTCCAGGACGGGTCAAAAACGCTGACGGCCATTGTCTAGACGCTGCGTGACAGATGGGGAAACTGACCCCAGAAAGGGGGTCCCGGGGTCAGAGCAGAGGCCAGGCCTGGCGGCCCCTAGCTCTGCTGGGCCCTGGTGGGACTGTGTCCCGGACCCCCAGATCCCGGCCGACCCGGCTCCCAGCTCACCATCTGCCTATGAGGCCACCTCGGGCGGGGCTGGGGCAGCGGCCAGCCCAGCTCCCCCAGCCTGTGTCCTGCTAGGCGCCCTCGTGCAGGCTGGTGAACAAGGAGGCCTTCACGCTGCCCGCTGGGACCGTCTGGGAACTTGTGGCCCCAGCCACTGCGAGGTCATAACATCGACACTGTGGAGCCGCACGGGCGGGGCCTCAGGGGGAGGTGCGGTCGCCAAGGCAAGACTGGAATCTCCCCGTACACGTGCTCCCGGGACCCCCTCACTCCATGTCGGCTCGCGGTCGGGGCTGAGGCCTCTCTCTGCCCAGGCCTCGGGGCCTGTGCAGGCTGGGCTGGGGCTGCAGCATTCTTCCCGCCCCCAAGCCCAGCCAGGCTGTGAGTCTGACGAGCCCTGGATATGGTAGGCTCCCAGCCAACATGCCGAGAACTAACTCCAGGGGCAGCTGCAGCTCAGCACTGGGAGAGACCCTGAGGTTTAGAGGGGAATGCCAGAACTCAGCTGGGCATCCATGCTGGCCGAGTGTGAGCTGATAGGCTGGGCCACACTTGGACAGTGTCTCTCCTGTCCTCCCACAAAGGGGAGACAGAAAATACTGCAGGACTGCCGCCCGGCCCGGAAGGCTGGGACACCTCTGCTTCTGGGTCCTGGTTCTGAGCAACGTGTCCAAGGTCAGTAATCACAGTCATAACGGGCCCGCCGTCGTGGGGAGCCCGTCACAGAGCGATTCCAAGGCGAAGAAGTGGCCCAACCAAGTGTCCCGCGTGCGGTGCTGGCGTGGGTAAAGCAGTATTTCAACCTCAGGCGGTATTTCAAGGAACGAGAAAACCATCCCAACAGTGTCCTAAGAGAAGCCGAGTGCATGAACTGTGTACAGCTTGTGGGATGATCCTGCTTCTGTTTTAGAATTTACGGGCGGAGAGAAGGGACAGAGGTGGAAGGAAACACTCTTCACTTCGGGCTTTCTCTCCGGCGGAACTGGAGTTTTCGTTAACTTGCTCTTGTCTTCCGAATGTTCCCAGTATTCACAGTGAAACATTGATGCCCGTCAATTCTTCAGCCAGACTCTGTGGTCGGCAAGAAAGGGCAGGCTCAGCGAGGCCAAAGGGGTCACGCCAGGGTGAGCTCTGCACCCAGGCCCCGCACAGCAGCTGGAAACGGGCGAGCAATGCAGTGGTTGCCACAGAACCGCTGCGCCAGCTGCTGTTGGCTTGGCGGTGGGGGGGGAGGGCGGGTGGACAGCGGAGAGAAGCAGCCTGTGGCCTTACTGCCCCTACTTCTGCCCCCGAGCACCCCGCAGCCCTCACTTGTGCCTGTCATCCCAGGCCGGGCTTCACCCTGTAGTTTGGCCTCTGCTTCTCCTGGCCCGCGCCCTGGCCCAGCCCGGTTCCCAGGCCCCAGAGGCCCAGGTGCAGCCAGACAGCCATGGGCCGGGCCTGGGGAGGCAGCCAGGGCCAGGGAGGGCCGCCCCCGCCCCTGGGGTGGGTGTGAGGAGGCAGCTGGAGCCCATCGTCCCAGCCCAAGTCGCCAGCGCCTCCCTGGAGTGGCCCTCGGCTGGAGGGGCGGCCTTCCCACCTGCTCCTCTTCCACACGAATCCCCGAACCACACACAGGCTGAGCCACGCCAGCCGCCCCCCGCCCCACACCACAAGTCAGAACCCCTCCTCCTGACTGGGGGGCACTGCACAGACCACCCGCCCCGGGGGGGCCGAGAGGGCCCGAGCTGCCCTCGGGGCAGGCCAGCCGCCACAGTGGCCTGGGCGGAGGTGTCCAGAGAGGACACCCTCTCTGGTCCTGGCAGGCAGCGCTGCACCAAGGAGGCAGGAAGCAAGCGAGACAGAGACAGCCCCGCTCCCTGCCCCAGCGCGGCCTCCAAGAGCGCAGGCAGAGCAGAGCTGCCTTTATCTGCCTCCTCCTGGCAGCTTCCTTGCTGACGTCAGCGAGACACTGTTTACTTGCTAACAGGACCCAGACTGCGTGACCTCCCGCCCCTCTGCAAGCCAGGCTCTGGAACCTTCCTCGGCGCCTCCCCAGATGANGCCTTTATCTGCCTCCTCCTGGCAGCTTCCTTGCTGACGTCAGCGAGACACTGTTTACTTGCTAACAGGACCCAGACTGCGTGACCTCCCGCCCCTCTGCAAGCCAGGCTCTGGAACCTTCCTCGGCGCCTCCCCAGATGAGCACAAGGAGAGAGAGAGCAAGGCGCCCTCACATCCGCCCGTCTGTCCCCACTCCCTCCTTGCAGCCTCGTCTGTGTTACTGACACACAGTCATGAGAGTTTTACGTTCCGTTAACTGGGAGGGCCCTGGGCGGTCCCTCCAACTTCTCTGAGCTCAGGTTGGGGACGCACCTGTCCTGGCGGTAAAATTTCCTACATCAGGGACTGCCGGAAGACCCACGTCCAGGGTGACTGCACGCCTGCGAACAGGGCAGCCCCGGAGCAGTGTGGTCCCCACGGGGCTCCTGCCCTGGGGACCTGTCACTCCCGGACATGCTTTGGGTTGTCACATCTGCGGGGCTCCTGGCGTCCGGGGGCTGCAGGCCAGGCCTGCTGCTCCACGCACTGCCAAGCCCCCACCCCGAATATCTGCTCCACAACATTGTTGATCACGCAGGGCTCAGAAGCCCTGACAGAACCTTCCATGCTGCTGAGGGGATGAAGCCGGAGCCGTGCGAGCCCTTGGCCGACAGCGGCTGACGTTACTTTGACCGCCTGCTCCTCACCTCGGCCCCAAGAAGTCAGAGTGGAAATCGTGACGCTTATTTTCCAGAAAGGAAACCGAAGCCCAGGAGTAGGACGGGCTGACCAGAGCTGGACCCGGGACCTGGCCCAGGGTCTCGGAGGACGGCGGGTCCGCTGGAGCCGCCCACAGTCTCAGAATCTTCCAGCCCCGGGACCCGATTTTCTGGGCTGGGAGACAGGCAACGGTGCTGCCCAGGGGCCTGGCAGAGCACCCTGAGCAGTCCCTGCCCCCTCCCACAGTGCCAGGGGAGGGAGACATTCCAGGAAGACCTGGACACGCTCAGGACACGCAGGCCTCGGGAGCAGCAGAAATGACCGCTGTCCCCAGCCCCGAGCCCTGCAAGGAGGCGCAGGAAACGCACTGACTGGGAGGGTGTGCCCCACACGCGAGGAGTAAACACAGGGGCAGCCGCACAGGCAGCAAGGCCAAGGCAGAAGCTTGGGACTGGGCCCTCGCGTGTGCCAGGCACCGACTTGGACCCCGCTCCTCCTCTGAGGCCCTGAAAGCCGGCGGGCATGACTGTCTGGACCCTCACTTTACTGCAGGGAAGCCGGTCCCAGGGGCTCCAGAGCCCTGCGCAAGGGCACAAGACTCCCGCCCCGAGTCTGTCCCTGGAGCACGTTGTGGCTGGCACCCCAAGCCCAGGATTTGCGGGCCGCTGCTACCTACCAGGTGCCCGGCGGCTCTCACCAGCTTGTGGGTGGAGAAGGGGAAGGCGTCATCGCTCAGGTCGGCCTCCAGCACCTCCTGGAGAATGGCCCGGCTGTGAGCAAGGACAAGGCTGGTCAGTCAGTAGGTCAGCAAACACCTGCCAAGCCCTCCTGGGTGCGCACCCCGGGCTGGGAGGGCTCTGAGGGCACCACAGTGGGCAGGCTGAGGCCCTGTCCTCACAGGCCAGACCAAGAACAAACGTGCTCTTAATAAAACACACCAAGATGGAGACATGCAAAAATCCAGTCATACGAGGGAGGCACCTTCAGGACTTCCCTGGCTGTCCAGCGGCTAAGACTGTACTTCCGCGCAGGGGGCGTGGGTTTGATCCCCAGTGGGGGAGCTCAGATCTCAAATACCAAGCACCATGGCCAAAAAAAAATTTATCAAGTTAAAAAAAGGGCTTCATCAGAAACAGTGGCAGAAATAGCCAAGCCCTGGCTCTCCTTTCTCAGATGGGGAACCCAGGCCTGGGGCAGCTGTCTAACCAGTTAACGCCTCGCCTGCCAAAGCCCCCCAAGGGCAGGGGCCCTTCTCCTCGCCCCTCTGCCCCGCTGTGCCTGGAAGAGTCTGGCCCTCACCCTTGATAGTTCGCCTGAGACCTTCCGGTGTCCACGGAAACCCTCCCTTCCGGGGCGCCTGGCTTCTCGCCTCCCTCCCTGCTGGCCTGAGCTCACTCTTGCACCATGCACATTCCCTCCAGGCGTCCTGGCCCCTGTTGAATCTCCCGTCATCCTTCAGGTCTTGGCTCGTCCGTCACCTCCTACAAGAAGCCCTCCTGATTCCCTGAGTCTGGGTCTAGTCCCCCCTCAAAGCCCCCGGCCTGAGCCCGTGGCCCTGATACGTCTCCCGCCAGGGCACCTCAAAGGGTTGCAAACCTGCCCCACTGAACCGAAAGCTCCGTGCCGACGGGGCCCCCTCTGCAGATGTGCCTGGCACAGAGAGGGCACTTGGTAAATGGGACTGA
>SJYA01011546.1:0-12416 GCA_006410615.1 Neotragus moschatus
CATACACTCATCCTCCCCAAAGCCCAGTGTTAGCACATCTTACTTCTTCCTGGTTTGTGAAACTGGAGAGGGCTCCCTGAACCTGGGACTTGGGATGCTAACCCCTGAAAAGGCCCAGACAAACCAGGAAGAAGTTGGCCTCCCTATACTACCACAACCTTCCCACACCAGGCCCTTGGGAAAGGACAGGAAAGAGAAGAGGAAAAGTTGGCTTTAGAGCCCCCATGTTCTGTTGCTTATCATCTGGAACATAGTGATGACCCACCCAGACCTGTGAGCAACAATGTAGAACTTCATCTGGCCTGAAAAGGTGAAGCAGAATTTAAAGGTTTCAAATAAGAAATACTTACATCTAATAATGCATATATATGGAATTTAGGGACTTCCCTTGTGGCTCAGATGGTAAAGAGTTGTCCTGCAATACAGGAGACCTGGGTTTGATCCTTGGATTGGGAAGATCCCCTGGAGAAGGGAAAGGCTACCCACTCCTGTACTCTGGCCTGGAGAATTCCATGGGCTGTATAGCCCATGGGATCCCAAAGAGTTGGACACAACTGAGCAACTTTCACATGACACATTACATTACACGGAATCTAGAAAGAAGTTACTTATGAACCTATTTGCAGGGAAACAATGCAGACACTGACATAGAGAACAGAATTAAGGACACAAGGTGGGGGAGGAAAGAGAGGCTGGGCTGTATGGAGAGAGTAACACGGAAACATAGACACTATCGTGTGTAAAATAGATAGCCAGTGGGCATATGTTGTTTGACTCAGGGAATTCAAACCAGAGGTCTATAACAACCTAGAGGGGTGTGGTGGGGAGGGAGGTGGGAAGGAGGTTTGAGAAGTAGGGGACATGGGTATACCTATGGCTGGTTCGTGTTGATGTTTGGCGGAAAACAACACAATATTGTAAAGCAATTATCCTTCAATTAAAAATAAGTAAATTTAATTTTTTTCAAAAAAGAAATACAGTCTTCAGCGCCTGCCAGGTGCTCTACACACAGTGATCAGGGAATCCTCATACAACCCCGTAAGCTGGGAGCACTATTATCCAGTTTCGCAGAGGAGGGAAGCGAGGTGCAGATGGAATGATTGGTGCCAGGCCACACACTGTGGCTGACGCATCACTGTGTCCAGAGTCTCAGGCATGCCTCTTTGCACGCTGGTCATTGTAGAACAGCGCAATGCATCAGTAAATCTCAGCAACCGGGGCATGAGAGGTACCCTGGTTTATTCTCCACAGACACATGTGGCCATGACCTTGATAGTAGATGGCAAGAAGCTTCCCAGGGGTAGGGTGGTATCCCAACAATCTCAGTGGTTGTTAAGAGGCTTAATGAGGATAACTCCTGCAATGCCCTTAACAGAGTGCCTGGTGCAGAGTGCAAGAGCATTCAGTGAATGCGGTAACAATAATGGGTTTCCCCGGTGGCTAGCAGTAAAGAATTTGCCTGCCAATGCAGGAGACTCGTGTTTGATCCCTGGGTCAGGAAGATCCCCTGGAGAAGGAATGGCAACCCACTCCATTATTCTTGCCTGGCAAATCCTATGCACAGAGGAGCCTGGCGGGCTGCAGTCTGTGGGGCTGAAAAGAGTCACACAACTTAGCAACCAGACAACACAACAACAGCAATAATACTAACCACCACAGCCACCGGCCCCTTTTCGATGTCAGTATCTGCATTAGCTTTAAGAGTTTACTGATTTTCCAAGCAAGTATTCAAGAGCGAAGTGATCTTCCAACTCGACACTTTAGACAAGCTTCAATGGAATAGTTTCAAAAGACAAGGTCAGAGCGCCCTCACACCCTGGACCAGCACTTGAGAGCAAAAAAAGCTGCCTGATTCTCATGATGGAAAAACTCCGCCATTGATTCTGCCCAGCCCGCTGGAGAGCAGTAACCTATCCCATCTCGCATTTCAGAGAAGCCCCCAGTTTATTTACAGCAAACGTTGAGCTGCTGGTCCTCTCCAGTGTAAGTGAATTTCAAAACACTTTAAATTCAGGATAAAGCAGTGAACTGGGAAAATCTTTACACTCCAATAAGACATCATTACTGGCAAGCATATTGCACTTTCAATATCAGACTGAAAACCGCCAGTGCATGAAAGGGAAGGAGGGCATCTGTGTGGGCATCGGGGAGCTTGACAGATAGGACTCTGCTGGGAGGAAGATGCTCTGGGGGACTCCTGATGAAGGGCTCCCCCTGCCTTTCTGGACTGTTAGAAGTTTCAAAAGATCGCACCGTTTCAAGCCCACACCCTGGACAAAAGGTGGGGGAAGGGAGCGTAGCCCCTGTTTGCTTCCATGCAATTCTTCTAGGGGGTGTTCTGCTTATCAGTAGAGGGAGATAAAGGAGCAGGTTAGGCAGGGGTCATTAGCATTTAGATTGCACAACTAAGAAACTGATGAGTGGAAGAAACAGGTTGGGAGGGGAGACCAAGAGCGGATACCACAAGTCCCTGAAATTGATCAACTGCCCTTAAATGGACATCTCAAGAATGGGCAACTCCAGGGAGAGAGGAGGGAGGTAAGGGTGAAGGGAAGGAAATCAGAGCAGGATGGAGAGAGGAAGAGAAAACAGGAGAAAGAAGGACAGAACAGAGAGCAAAGAAAAGGGGAAAAGTTAAATTGAGAAGGAAAAGAAAAGGAAGGCAGTGACAAAGAGGGGTGTATTGCCTGAGGATGCCAAGCACCACGTAGGCATCCTCTGCTTTATTCTGTGAGAGAAGGATCTATTGTCTTCATGTGTTAATAAGGAACTGGAACTCAGAGAAGTTCAGGTTCTTTATGGTCACAAGGCAGACTCCAATCTCACACTCTTTGCAGCCCACCATGCCATTTGATCTTTCTGTTTTCCCTGAGCCAAATGTTCAAGAGCACCTGCTCACTCAAGGCCGTTAAGAGTAGCAGGAAGCTGACCATCACTAATTTCCTGCTCCATGTCAGATGCTGTGCTGGATACTTTTGAATAGTGTCTCATTTAATACCATTTAATAACACTATCCCCATTTTATAGATGAGGACACAAAGCCTCAGAGAAATATGACTGCGGCCAAACAGCTACTCTGCCATGGAGCCAGAATTCTCACCAGTTGTGTCTTAATTTAGAACCTTTAACCTCAGTTCTAGTAACAACTCAGCTGTTACCTTAAGGAGTGACCAGAGGGGTTTGACCTTCACAGGCCTCTGCTCGCTGAATAATTGTGTCCTCAAAGATGTCCATGTCTTAATCTCTGAAACTTATAAATATGTTATCCTATAGGGCAAAGAAGATTTTGCAAATGTCATTAATTTGGGATTTTGAGATGGGAAAAGTTTCCTGGATTACCTGGGTAGGCCTCTATGACAAAAGTCCTCATATAGGAAACAGGGAAGCAGAAAGGTTAGGGACTGAATCAAGGAGATTTGAAGATGCTGTGCTTTTGGCTTTGAAGATGAAAGGGAGGGTCACCTTTACAAGCTGGAAACGGCAAGGAAACAAATTCTCTTCCAGACCCTCAGAAAGAAAGCAGCTATGCTAACACTTTGGATTTAGCCCAATAAGATTCATTTTGATGTATGGCAAAACCAGTACAGTATTGTAAAGCAAAATAAAGTAAAAATTAAAAAAAAAAAAGATTCATTTTGAACTTACTTTGTGTCATTTTAAGCCACTAAGTTTATGGTCATTTGTTGTAGCAACAGTAAGAGGCCAAAAATGTGGAGGCAGTCCGGGCGCAGGTTAGAAAAGAATTTCCAGATGCAGAGTGTTTTAGAAGGGAGTGAGTTTATTGAAAACGAGGAGCAGAGATAATGTGAGCACTGAGAGCACAGTGGGTGGACCTCCAGACAGACCAGGGAGAGTCGACAGTTTTCGTGGGTTAGTAGCCAATTTTTAGAGCCTCAAGACGAAGAAAATTCCTGCTGGAAGATTGACATTAGGGGATTGGTCAGGGCTTCCCTTGTAGCTCAGTTGGTAAAGAATCCGCCTGCAATGCAGGAGACCCTGGTTTAATCCCTGGGTTGGGAAGATCCTCAGAGAAGGGATAGGCTACCTACTCCTGGCCTGGAGAATTCCGTCGACTGTAGAGTCTATGGGGTCGCAAAGAGCTGGACATGACTGAGCGACTTTCACTTTCACTAGGGTCCCATAGGGTGACTACCAAGGTGGGCATTTGCTGGCTTTGGAGTCAGGAAGCTTGTTAATGATGATCAGGGGGCTTTGGGGCAATGGTTACAGAAGGGCTCAGTCAGCTTTGGAGGTGTCCTCGGTTCTGGGCTCTGCTTCTGTGGCCTTGGAACAAGGCTTGCACCTGTGGCTGGGGGCAGGACTCAATAATACAGAGCTTCCGTTTTCTTATCTGTCAAACAGAAATTATAATCTTGGATCTGCCTATTCCACGTGGCTTTGACATAGATCCAATGTCTTGGATCTTTATATTGGCCCTGAATGTCAATGTCAGTGCCATGCCCTAGGACATCCCACAAGAAAACTATGCTGCCCATACTAACTTTGCCCTGCTCAAAGAGGGCTGTCAGCTATGCTTTCCATATCTCAGTCCATATTCCTTCAGAGCTCTGTGCTGCTTGCTTCAAAAAAATAACCAGCTGGTCTGCTGGACTCGGTGAAAAATGAAGTCAAACACTAAAGAAAACAGTGCCCCAGATGGAGAGAGCCTGAGCCCTGATGGCATTGCTTGAGCTCCTGGATCCAGCTCTGCCTGAAGTCAATCCATGCTTGAACTTTTCAGTTGGGTAAGCCAAGAAATTCACATTTTGCTCAAGCTGGCTTGAGTTGAGCTACTGTCACGTATAACTTAAAGCATTTAGGCCATCTACTATGTCCCAGGCCCTGGACCACAAAGCTATGATGTAACAATCCTCTACAGTGGGGTTTCTGCCTTTAACAAATGAGAAAACCTAAGCACAAATTAGTTAAGCAACTTGCCCAAAGTGCAATAGTTCATAAGTGAGTAACAGTAGCATTCTAATCAAAGTTTGAGTCCAAAATCTTCGTTCTTTCCCCCGCACTAATTTTTAAACTTTCACTTAACTGGAGCACAACTTGGGGGACCATAAAGTCAAATCAAAAATATATTTCTCTCAGGTCTTTTACACTTGCACTAAAAAGAATAGATCATAGTTGTTGTTAAGTCCCACCATAGATCCTCTTAAAATCGCCACTGAAAATCTTATTAAGTTTTCTGTTCAGAATGTAATGCTTGGTAGTAAAAAGATACAAGCTCTTCGTGAAACAGTTTGTATCAGAAAATATGTTGTAAAAGCTGTGGGCTGCCAGGTAGTCGCCAAAGGAGTCATTTTATTTAAATTCAAATAACATCTAGAACACTTAATAGCTGGAGATTTCTGTTAGGAAGAGGTTTGTTTGTGACAATGTAAGGGAGATTGAAAGTTGCAACTAGAATGGCTGGAAATATTAACCTTTAATCCACAAATCTTCTCCTTCCACCTCACTTCAGAAGGTGCTTTCTATGTTTGTCTGATCAGCTGGGTTTTTGGTTGCTCATTTGATGCAGCAGGTGAGAGGGGGTCTTTTTGTTCTGTCAGTCTGATCTAGAGATCATAAACTCAAGTGCCAATAGGAATATTTAGATGAGTGAGAAGCCAGAAGTGTAGTCTTTTTTCCAAAGACCCTTGATCTCCTTCCTTTCCTTTTAATCTTCTAACATGGATGATTACTGTTCATATTCAAAGTAAAATATGGGGTCTTGACACATGCAATGTGTCAACGTGTCACTCTACCTTTCAATGTTCTTATTTTTAAGGACACCTAGAAACAAGCATGGATGGAACCAAGATTCAGGGATGAGGAGACAAGCGGGGTTAATGGTGGAGATGAGACAGACTGGAGAGTGTGCGACTGAGTAGCCAGGGATGTAGCTCTACTTTTGCCCGATCTTTTGGAAATGAGGCAAAGTCAAGCCAGAAATTTGGAAGTCAGTGGGAAAGCCACCGATTTTTCAGTGT
The DNA here is from genome assembly GCA_006410615.1 of Neotragus moschatus. Taxonomy (NCBI): domain Eukaryota; kingdom Metazoa; phylum Chordata; class Mammalia; order Artiodactyla; family Bovidae; genus Neotragus; species Neotragus moschatus. The sequence continues at coordinate 5,979 of SJYA01011546.1, forward strand.
TAACCTAAAATCATTTTTTAAATTGCGTTGGCCAAACAAAAACATGCAGGGGGCTGAATACAACCTGTGGGCCGTTGGTTTGGGGCAGTTGGTATAGAAAGGAGAACTGAAAAAAGCCAAGAACGGCTTGATGAATTTTTATTTTAAAAGGAACAGAGCTACTTCCTTGTGAAAAGAGATCTGAGATCTCTCTCCCCAAGAGAGGGGATAGCAAGGGGGAGTTTGGGGAGAATAGGGGAGAAACTATAGGTATCATCTACGTTATGACGTGTGAACCCTTAGAAAAAAGGTGGAAAGAGGGCACTATAAGAGGCTTCTTTTTATATCCAGTGATGTAACTCCCTTTGCTGCTCCTATAGAAGAAATCAGTGTGTATTAAATTGCCTTTTTTGTTTTTCGTTTTTTTTGGAACAGAGGTTTTTTTGGCTACACCACATAAGGGCTAGGTGGCCTTGGACCCAGCATGTCATACCTCTCTGTGCCTCGGTTTCATCATCTGTAAAATGAGACTCCTAAAGACACTTACCTCTTGGAGTTAATGTTAGCATAACTCTTGGCAGTGCCTGACCCTTTTAAATTCTCAGTGTATGTTAGCCATTATTACCTCATTTACCTCGGATAAATTGTCTAAACTCTTGGAATTTCTCTTTCCTTACGTTTCAATGGGATATTTTAAGAAATCTGCCCTTTATAGATATAACAGAATCAGTCTGTGGTACAGTAGAAATTAAAATAACATTGTGAAACAACAAAACTTCAATTTTAAAAAGAGGAAACATATCTGCCCCTTTGGGAGGATCATTAAATAGCCTGGCATAGAGCAGGCCCTCCCCCACTTATTAGTGGTTTCAGATACCTGTGGGCAACTGCAGTCCAAAAATACTAAATGGAAAATTTCAGAAATAAACAATGCACGCGTTTTAAATTGCACACTGTTCGGAGTAGCGTGATGAAATCTGCCTGTTCTGCTCTGTCCCGCCTGTGACATGAATCACTCCTGTGTCCAGAGATCCTGCCTGCTGGACACTTAATAGCTGTCTCCGTTATCANATAAACAATGCACGCGTTTTAAATTGCACACTGTTCGGAGTAGCGTGATGAAATCTGCCTGTTCTGCTCTGTCCCGCCTGTGACATGAATCACTCCTGTGTCCAGAGATCCTGCCTGCTGGACACTTAATAGCTGTCTCCGTTATCAGATGGACTGCCCCAGTATGGTGGTGCTTGTGTTCAGCACCCTTGGGTGTAAAGTTCAATGCTCTCCACATTCCAGGTGTCCACCTGGAATCTTGGAAAGAATCCTCCACGGATGTGGTGGCAGCTGTTGTATACACAGCCTTTAGCACAGTGCTATGCACACTGTAGACGCCCAGTTCATTGTTCCCAGTGTCCCTGACTCTCCTCTTCCTCCTGTTTCCCTCTTTCCTCTACTCTCCTCTTTTTCCTTCTTCCAGGGAAGCTCTGCTAAAGGCTACTTGCAAGTATATTCCAAAAGGTAGGCTAGGAGCAGCTCATGCAGCTGAGAGTCCACGGCTGTGGGTTTTATTTCAAGGTAATGGGAGTCATGGATGGTCATTAAATAACAAGAAGGTCTGCAACAATTTTGAGTGTGTGTGTGTGTGTGTGTGTGTGTGTGTGTGTGGAGGTGGTGAGATCAGAAGGATAGGTTGGATGAACAAAGAGAATATATCCTCCCTGGGAGGGGTTTGAGGAACACAAAAGCCTAAACATCTAACAGACAGCTAGAAGAGCAAGGATGGGACTTCCCTGATGGTCCAGTGGGTGGTTAAGAATCTGTCTCCAGTGCAGGAAACAAAGGTTCAATTCCTGGTCCAGGAACTAAAAATCCCGCATGTCATGGGACAACCAAGCCCTAGCACCACAGCTACTGGGTCCATGCTCCGAAACAAGAGGAGCCACCCACCAGTGAGAAGCTGGGGCACCATAACTAGAGAGGAGCCCCTGCTCACTGCAACTACAGAAAGCCCAGATGCAGCAATGAAGACCCACTGGAGCCCAAAATAAATTAAATAAATTAGAAAAAAATTTAAAGGACGAAGTTTCCATGAAGATCATGTCCGTCTTGTCATATGTCCAGTGCCTATGGCAAGACCTGGAACATGGTCAATGGACACTTTCTGAATGAATGCATGAAGGGATGCTGGGCCAGAATTCAGACAAGAAGTTGAGGCTAGAAATGACTATTTTGGAGTCAACCTATATAGATCCGTTAGCTGAAAGCACACAACTTAACGGGGCAGCCCAAGCAGAGAGTGAAGAGGTAAAGAGGAAAGGAGGTTCAAGGAAAGATCTTCCTGGGGAAGATGTTGACAGATGCTGTAGGTCTTTATACCAGGGTTGGAAAGAGGGGAAAAAAGAGTCAGCAAGGTGAATGAACACCAGAGAGACTGTCAGAAAGTGAGTCTTCTATTCTGAGGCTGCGAACCGTTATATCAGCCTTCTGAGAAGCTACAGCTTGGAATCCTAGAAGGAAGGATGAGGGCCCGCTGGCACCTGAACAAGAAAAGAGATGCAGAAAAAGCAACAGAGTGAAAACCTCCCTGGCTTGTTAAATCCTGCTGGAAGCAAAAGAAATTCCAGCAGTTTCCAGGAAACTGTTGGGAGGAGGAATTGCTTTCCCCAAGACCCCGGGACAACCACATCCCAGTAAGGCCAAGACAGCTTGCCAGGGTGTCCTGGAGCAGGACTGCCAGCAGCAATGAAGCCGGTCTGCCAATTAAGTATTGATCCCCCATTGTCTCACTTTGTCCCTCCCAGTGATTCCAAAGACTCCCACATTCCCCCTGGGCCTGAGCTGCTTGCAACAAAGCGAAAGTATCCTCTTGGCCAAAAACTTTGGTATATTACAGAAAAACCCAAATGAAAATTTTGGCCAACCTGGTAATTTCCCATTCACAACTATGATCTTTGGTAATCTTGCTTGGTCTTTCTTGACTGACTTTGCTCATAACTGACTCATCTCCTTGCTGTCTCTCCTGGGTTACCCCCAAGTTACTGGAGGTAGAAGGAATTTCACCCTGCTATAAACAGGGCTTGAAATTGATCTTCAGAAAACAATGCTGTTATTTCTTTTGAATTGTCGTGGATGCTCTCATGTTTCTTTAGAAGGGAGGAGGAAATATCCTTGCTGGTTCCATTGGAAGAGAGGGAGAGAGACATAAAATTTTCAAGTCCAAAGATTTTCTTGAAAAAACAAAACAGAAGACTGTTTTGACCTTTACCCCCGACACAATCCCCGTTTTCAGGTCCCAGAATATGGTTGCTGTTGCTCAGTCGCTCAGTCATGTCTGACTCTTCATGACCCCATGAACTGCAGCAATCCAGGCTTCCCTGTCCACCAACACCTGGAGCTTGCTCAAACTCGTGTCCATCGAGCCGGTGATGCCATCCAACCATCTCATCCTCTGTTGTCCCCTTCTCCTCCCGCCTTCAATCTTTCCCAGAATCAGGGTCTTTTCTAATGACTCAGCTCTTGGCACTAGGTGGACAAAGTATTGGAGCTTCGGCTTCAGCATCTGTCCTTTCAATGAATATTCAGCACTGATTTCCTTAAGGATTGACTGGTTTGATCTCCTTGCAGTCCAAGGGACTCTCAAGAGCCTTCTCCAACACCACGGTTGAAAAGCATCAATTCCTCTGCACTCAGCTTTCTTTATGGTCCAATTCTCACATCCATACATGAGCATGAGGTCTTAGCAAATATTTGGTCAAGCAAATTCATGCAATCAGAGGGCATTCACTCACAGACAATGCTTATTATGGGTGAAATAGAAAGATTTCAGACTTCAAGGTCAAAAACTATTCTTCAGCTGGATGTTCTGTCTCTTGGAGCGAAGTCACTGTTCTCACCAAGCCAAACACCCAAAGTCATTACTGACATTCCTCCTGGCTTCTTCATTTAGTTGCTCACCAAGCTATTGGTTTTTACTCCACAAATTCCTTCCAGATCTGCCCTCATTCCCATATTCCCTCTCTCACTGCCTTCCTTTAAGGTTTATCATCTGGAGCTGCCGCTTCTAAGTTGCTTCAGTCGTGTACAACTCTGTGAGACCCCATAGATGGCAGCCCACCGGGCTCCCCCACCCCTGGGATTCTCTAGGCAAGAATATTGGAGTGGGTTGCCATTTCCCTCTCCAATGCATGAAAGTGAAAAGTCAAAGTGAAGTCGCTCAGTCGTGTCCAACTCTTAGACACCCCATGGACTGCAGCTTATCAGGCTCCTCCATCCATGGGATTCTCCAGGCAAGAGTACTGGAGTGGGGTGCCATTGCCTTCTCTGACAATGACTGTGTCTCTCCTGGTTCTAGCCAGGAGGAATTTATTCTAGTAACAATACCCAATATGTTTGCTAGTTATCTTTGTCAGATACAGCTAGATGACTATTCTCATATACAATAAATCTCCTGGGAATCACATTTTTTTCCCAGAATAAACTGTAAACTCCTTATAGAACTTTCCAGCCTCACCCCACAGCTGCTTCTGCCATTTCAGTCGGTGTCCCGACCACTCTGAGCTATTCATTGCTCCTCAAATGCATCTGATGCTACAATGTTTGTGTATATTTCCTTTCCTTTCTCTCTTTTGCTTGAAGAGCATTTTATCTTCTAGAATCCCCTTGCCAGTCCTTCCTGGGTCTCAGATTTGGTCTCACTCACCCTATCTCCACTCCGCTTATGTTGTAAGTGTTGAAGCAAGTGATCCATCATCCTTTGTCCTTTGGGAAGACCAAAGATATCTCTTGTATCTTGTAAGAGAGGACACAGTCCTTCTTGATGGCGTCTATCTCCACTATTTCTTTCCTGAAATGCTCCCAGAGTGGAAAAGATAAACAGTATTGTGTTCATTAGATATGTGGAAGGAGACAGTCTCAGGCAGGAGTTGTCTCAGCAAGGCAAGATGTAGAAAATAGCACAGAAGCACTGTCTCTGTACCTTCTTGACTCATTCACCAAGCATATCTACAAGGAACCGCATAGTACCTGAGAGTTTTTCTTATTCAGAATTCCAAGGGGGAAAAAAAAAAAAAAACCCTCTCAGTGGCAGCCTACGATGATCAGCTCTGTCCCGCCAGCCAGCAAGCCTGGTGATTCCTTCTAGAAAGTTGTACTGTGTGACATCCTGTGAGTGTGCTCAGACTGGCAGTCATGTTCCACTCTTTTGCCACCCCATGGACTGTAGCCTGTCCATGGGATTTCCTAGGCAAGAATAGTGACGTGGTTTGCCATTTCCTGCTCCAGGGGATCTTTTTGATCCAGGGATTGAATCTGCATCTCCTGCATTGGCAGGCGGGTTCTTTTACTACTGCACCACCTGGGAAGCCCATAATAGTCATTAGCCATATCCAAAGAGGCAGAGAAGAGACTTTGAGTCATTTAAGATCCAGGACTTCCCTGGTGGCTCAGATGGTAAAGAATCCACCTGCAAAGCAGGAGACCTGGGTTCAGCCCCTGGATTGGGATGATCCCCTCGAGAAGGGAGAAGACCCACTCTGGTTTTCTGGCCTGAAGTATTCCATGGACAGAGGAGCCTGGCAGGCTACAGTCCATGGGGTCACAAACAGTTGGACATGACTGGGTGCCTTTCACTTTCTTCACACTCAATTAGAAATAAAGATGTAAATCTGGAGTTGCAAACTCATATACCTGCATAGCCCCATCACCACACATATACAGAGACATACACCTGTGTTATGACCAAGCTGAGGGGAGATCTCAGGTCCAGTCCAAAGGGAGCTACCACCACTCAGCTCAGCTCCTCTTCTGTCCCTCTCAGGAGAGCTGGCCTGCTATCACCAGACTCTACATGCCTCTGGTGGCTCAGATGCTAAAGAATCTGCCTGAAATGCAGGAGACCTCAGTTCGACCCCTCGGTCAGGAAGATCCCCTGGATAAGGGAATGGCTCCCCACCCCAGTATTCCTGTCTGGAGAATTTCATGGGCAGAGGAGACTGGCAGAACTACAGTCCCCAGGGTTGCAAGGCATCGGACATGACTGAGTGACTAACACACACAAAGACCAATTAGAAATCTAGATTTGTATGTAAAGCTTCTTAATTTTATAAAATTTGAAAATAATATTTTAAAAAGTTAATCTTAGGGGAGCTGAAAAATGCATGTTGCTAGATTAGGTCCATGAGCCCTCAGATGTCTCTAGTCTGTTCCCCCTCCTTCTCCAAACAAAATATCCTAACACTCAGCACCGATGCTTCCAACCTAAGTAATAGAAATACACTAAAGTCTCCAACTTACAGCTGAAACAGAGGCTAAAAAGCAAACCCACTAATGTTGAAAGGAATGTTCTGAACGAATCTCTGAGCCTTGTTCCAGCTGTCAGAATGAGGCTCACGTAGTAAGCATTCTGAGGACCTCACAAGACAACTTATAATTAAGAGCTAAATTATATATGACCAGCTGGCAAAT
>SJYA01011547.1:0-12541 GCA_006410615.1 Neotragus moschatus
TTTTTGGGGGCTCCAAAATCACTGCAGATGATGATTGCAGCCATGAAATTAAAAGATGCTTACTCCTTGTAAGGGAAGTTATGACCAACCTAGATAGTATCTTAAAAAGCAGAGACATTACTTTGTCAACAAAGTTCTGTCTAGTCGAGACTATGGTTTTTCCAGTGGTCGTGTATGGATGTGCGAGTTGGACTATAAAGAAAGCTGAACATGGAAGAATTGATGCTTTTAAAGTGTGGTGTTGGGGAAGACTCTTGAGAGTCCCTTGGACTGCGAGGAGATTCAACCAGTCCATCCTAAAGGAGATCACTCCTTTGTGTTCATTGGAAGGACTGATGTTGAAGCTGAAACTCTAATACTTTGGCCACCTCATGCGAAGAGCTGACTCATTTGAAAAGACCCTGATGCTGGGAAAGATTGAGGGCAGGAGGAGAAGGAGACGACTGAGGATGAGGTGGTTGGATGGCATCACCGACTCGATGGACATGGGTTTGGGTGGACTCCAGGAGCTGGTGATGGACAGGGAGGCCTGGTGTGCTGCTGTTCATGGGGTCGCAGAGAGTCGGACACAACTGAGTGACTGATGTGAACTGAGTGGTTAGAGGCCAGTGAGGCTACTAAACATCCTACAACGCATCCCTTCTGGCTTTGGGAGTGAGAGGTCAGTAGCAGCTTCCCGAGGTTTCTGTTTGAATTCTTCACCATGCTTTGTAGCTCTCCCCTTAATGCTGCTCCCTTCTCTGTACAATTCCCTTCATTAAGCTCTCTTTTGTTAAAAGTTTGGTGTGCAGTGTTTCTCTGTGGGACTCTAAGTGACTGAATTTTAATTTTACTTACAGCGACTGATATGAACATTAAACATCATGTTCATTTTGCTTAAAGTTTTAAGCGGGATGGCAAACTTCCACCAGTACTAGTTGGTAGCATTTATGGAGCTTGTCTCTGGGCCGTTCACCTTTATAAGTGCTCGATGTGATCAACTCAATGCTCACAAAATTTGCTTGATTTGGATGCTAATATGATTCTCATTTAGAAGATAGAAAAACTGAGGCCTATGGGTGAAATGACATGCCCAAGGTCACATATTGAAAATGGCTGTCAAGCCTGGGTGTTTTCCTCAGGCAGTGCACTTCAGAAAAAAGCTCTATAATATCTGTAACATAACAAGTCATAGTTGATGGTATGAATCATTCAAATAATCACCAAGAAATTGTCACAGTAGCAACTCTTGGTGGCATGCTATACCCCCACTCTGCACATCCTTTTTTTTCTCGTTACTTCTCTATTCCTACTTTCTTCTTGCCTCTCATTTCCTTTTTGTTTCTCTTTTCCCTTTCATCTTGCATGCTTTTTCATTTCCCACTGTTCCCTCCTTTGCCTATTTTAACAAAACTTAGGTCTGCCTCAGGTACCTAGATGATAAAATAAACTAGGTTCATTTTTAGTCAGAATGGCATTCAAACCATTAGGAACATAAAGAATGTATGGAATATTGAGGCTATTTGCAAGATTTAATGAAATGTTAAGTATAAAATCAAACTTTAGTTTTCCAAGTGCTAGTGTCTTAAAGCAAGAGTATAAGAAATTTTTGTTATATAATCAATTGAATCTTAAAGTCTATATTTAAAAAACCCAGAAAAAGCAGGTTTTAATTTATATACATATTATATAGAGATATGAAGTTTTTTTTAAAAGGCATAGTTTATTTTCATAAGGGCTTTGGTTTGAAAATACAAAATGCCGACTTTTAACAGTAGTAGTCTCTCTGAAAATACCTTTTAAAAGTGGTCAAGTTGATTCATTCTCTAAGGAATTATCACAGTAAGGGAAAAAGTATACCTGCTCTTTTACATGCAATTATCCTAATATGGTAACCAATTCCATCCATTTTTAACATTAAATATGTACAGTGCTTAACATCAAAACCTGAGTTGGCCTGATGCTATGAAAATGGATACATTGGTGGATAAATGAAATACGACTTTTCTTAGAGGAAATATTGGATTTTTATTAAGTTAATTAGGAATTCATAGCATGCAAAGAATCAATATTTTTTAAAAGAAATTTAAGTACTCTTTCTAATATACAAGTTATGTTTTCCTAGGGGAATAATTTTTTTCTAATTTCTATTACTGAAAAGTGAAAGTGAAAGTTGGTCAGTTGCATTGGGCTCTTTCCAACCCCTGGATTGTAGCATGCCAGGCTTCTCTGTCCGTGGAATTCTCAAGGACAGAATACTGGAGTAGGTAGCTGTCTCCTTCTCCAGAGGATCTTCCCAACCCAGGGACTGAACTCAGGTCTCTCACTTTGCAGGCAGTTTGTTTACCATCTGAGCCACCAGAGAAGCCCAAGAATACTGGAGTGGGTAGCTTATCCCTTCTCCAAGCGATCTTCCTGACTCATTTGACCCTGAATTGAACCAGGGTCTCCTGCACTGCAAGCGGATTGAGAGCAATGCACAACGTGCTTGTCCTAAAATGACATATAGAAAGAGTTAAGAATGGAACTTTATGCTTGTAAATTCAAAGTGCTCTTCTACTCAGTGTTCTTATGGACAAAAATAATCTTCAGAAATAAGAAAACAAACCACACTATTTCTTATGGCAATTTTCTCTGTAAATAACACTCTCACAATTCAAAAGCAACGCATTATGATGACATTTTGGAAATTTAACTGAAATCAGGATGTGACTCCTCCTGCCTAAAACTATCCTGAATAACTGAAGAATTGGGAGAGATTAATTGCCTTGTTCATTCTCTGCAGGGAACAGAATGTGCTGGAGATAAACTATATTGAAATTCACATGAAATTGACACAGAGAAATATCTTCTTTTGATGTGTCTAATTAGTGTTATAAAGAGGTTTGAACAAGATACCAAATGAAGCATCCTGTAGCACTGCTTAAGAAATGACTCATGTTTATTGGGGGGTTGCTCATAACCCCCACTAGTTTCAGGCACAGTCAGGCTATAAAATAAGTATTTCTTTTAACAGCCATAAAAAGAGGCAGGTGAAGATCATTAACATCTCCATGGGGCTTGAAACATCATTCTGTTACCTTGATTTCATAAACTGTTACTGCTACTTAAGAGATTTCTCTTTATTTAAATGCCTAAATCTACCCTGAAAAAACAAACATATTTTTTTGAAATGATTTCTCTATGTTGGTCTTATTCCTAGTCACATGTAGACCCAGAAAAATGTCCATATAAGTAAAGTGAAGGGATTAATTTGGAAGTCTACTTCGACTTATTTGGGGGAAGGAAAGTATCCTTGCCTGGAGAATTCCATGGACAGAGGAGCCTGGCTGCAGTTCATGGGGTTGCAAAGAATTGGACACAACTGAGCTACTGACACTTTGACTTATTTTGAATTTTCTGTGAATACAATTTTTTTTCTGTTGAGAGTAGTTGACAATCATAATATAACAAGTGGTGACATTAATTAGATGAATTTGGGATTTGAGAAGTTACTTAAATAAGTTCAATTGCTACTGAAAAAAAATCATTTTAAGGTGCTATGCACAAGGTCCTTTAATATCTCACTTATAGTAGTGCAGTCCATCCCACCTAGAAACTTCTCGGAAATGCAAAATCTCAGATCTCATCCCAGATTTCATGAATCTGAGTCAGCATTTCAAGAAGGCTTCTACATATGTCATATGCATGTTCAAGTTTTGATACATTGCTTTAGCAAATCAGTTTTTTCACAATAATCATCTACCAGAATGGTGACGGTATTTATACTAGATGAACCGAATGTTTCCATTGTGCCTAGATCCAAAAATTAATCAAAAGAAAAAAATAATTTTTTTTATAGATCCCACAGAAGTGGTTATTTGGACTAGCAACAGCAGCATGATCTGTTTTCACTTGTTAGAAATGAAAATAATTTTACCCCTCCTCAGATCTACTGAATCAAATTTCTGGGTTCAGGGCTCAGGAATCTGTTTGAACAGGCCCTACAGCTGATTTTAATGCAAAATGTGGCTTTGAGAGTGGGAGCTGAAGAATTTTTGGACATAGGTAATCAGGCTGAAAAACAGTTAACTGGAGTTACCAAATAATAAAACAAAAGTTCCTAAAAAAGGCTTAGAGGGAAAGGCCATATTTCCATAAACAATGTCATGTTTTAAAGAATTTGTAGCATAATGTGTGTGGAATGGGCAATGATTGTTATATTTTCTTCAACTTTAAGTAAATTGTTGTCCTTCAAAATTCATAAAATACTAGCTCCTTTACAGAACCCACATCCCTTAAACAGTATTGTTTTGCCATTCTGAACCTCCATCCTCACTATTTCTACAAAGAATCTTGAGAGATTGCTTCAAATATAAAATTTCGAGAGGGTAGATATTTGGTCTCATATCTATGTAGCCCCCTGGCATCTAGCCCCCTACCTGGGAGACAGTTGTTGTCTAAATGTGTTTCCATTTATTTGTTAAAGTTTTGTTTAGGGATGAAAAGGCCTATTTATTTTCCTGGTTTAGAAGCCATCTTATTGGACTTCCCTGATGGCTTAGATGGTAAAGTGTCTGTCTACAATGTGGGAGACCTGGGTTCGATCCCTGGGTCAGGAAGATCCCCTGGAAAAGGAAATGGCAATCCACTCCGGTACTATTGCCTGGAAAATCCCATGGACAGAGGAGCCTGGTAGGCTAAAGTCCATGGAGTTGCAAAGAGTCAGACACGACTGAGCAACTTCACTTTTCACTTTTCTTATTTTCCTTAAAGATGAATAACTACCTATAAAATACATTGAAGTCCTCTGATTAAAAGTAGGCTGTGTTAAAAATTTCTCCTTTTATGTATTATGCATTAAAAAAATCTACCGACAAAGTCATAGAAGGTCTTTTACCCCCCAGTAGTACAATTGAAACATTTGACATACATAAAATATGTCTCCATTTTCATCCATTTAAATCTGTAATTGTTTCTGTGTCCCTTGGAGAGCTTTTCTAGGTCAACTAAGTACTCACACTGTGTTACATGTTCTAAGAGTCCAAGTTAGTTTCACTCTCTAAACCTCAAAAAATAGGTTGCTAGCAAATGTCACTCATTTATACAATAGTTTGAAAGATTCAAGGAAAATTTTGATTCTTGGTCAAATGTAAGCCGTTGCAGTTATTAGATTTCTTATTAACATTATTATTCCTAGCTCTCTAATAATTTCTTTTTTCTCAGGTTCAATCCTGAAAAACAAAACCAAAATCAACAACAACAAAATGTGACAAAGAATGGTTGAAAATACAGTGATATGATTACAAATGCCTAATCTTTGGAGAAGGCAACGGCACCACACTCCAGTACTCTTGCCTCCCATGGGTGGAGGAGCCTGGTGGGCTGCAGTCCATGGGGTCGCTAAGAGTCGGACACGACTGAGTGATTTCACTTTCACTTCTCACTTTCATGCATTGGAGAAGGAAATGGCAACCCATTCCAGTGTTCTTGCCTGGAGAATCCCAGGGATGGGGGAGCCTGGTGGGCTACCATCTATGGGGTTGTACAGAGTCGGACACGACTGAAGTGACTTAGCAGCTAGCAGCAATCTTCATCTTATCTCACTTTCAACTCAAAGAAATGACTAAAGGGTGAAAAAGATGCTGTGTGTGTGTGTGTGTGTGTGTGTGTGTGTGTGTGTGCGTGCACGCATGCACATGTGCACCTGCATGCAGGGATTGGAATTGCAGTACCAGTAATTTGGAAACAGTATAAAGTATTACCCTTTTGCCATCACCTTAGAGGATTTGAGGGACCGTTTAATACAGCAAGAAGCATCTAGAAGAAGGAAAACAATGGCTTGCTCAGAACTACTCAATCTGATTTAGTTGAGTGAGTGACGTTGCTCAGTTGTGTGAGCACTCTTTGTGACCCTGTGGACTGTAGCCTACCACGCTCCTCCATCCGCGGGATTTTCCAGGGAAGAGTACTGGACTGGGTTGCCATTTTCTTCTCCAAAGGATCTTCCCAACCCAAGGACTGAACCCGGGTCTTTCACATTGTAGGCAGACACTTTATCATCTGAGCCACCAGGGAAGTCCATTTAGATGAGGCTGAGGCAAAATATGACTAAAATGATCTTATTCATAAGAATGGGGAATGGAGGGGAAGTGGGGCAGCAGCAAAGCCTCCATGTGGAATCCTTTTGACCACTGTGTTTCCTCAGTAGCCTTAAGTAGCTGCCAGGAAGGCCTGAGGTCCAGTACTGTCACCTCAAGCAGCTTTGGCTAGATTACTTCCCTGGAGCATCAAGAAGGGTGTGTGTAGCACCCTGAATCATTTCCAGATGAACTGGAACAGTCTGGTTTAAGACTAACCTGGAATATACCTCAGGGCAAATACAGTATAGGAGTCCAAACCAGAACCGAGGGGATCTTCCTCTTGACAGACCCCAGGGACTAAACTTTTCCTTTGCCTCTAAAGTTCTAGGATTCTGAATTTTGAGTGTCTTCCACTTAATATCCAGAAGGACACTTATACTGTCCATGGAAGACATGGGGGATCGGAGGAAAACCCACCCAGGTGATTTTGGTGGAAATTGAAGCCCAGAGTTTTTCTCATGTGTGAAAGAGAAAGAAAAAAAGAACAAAATAAACATCAAAACATAGATGGGCAGGTGTGAGAAAAATGCAAAAATTTACAGGAAATTACTTAAGAATAGGAAAAAAGTTGTGGGCAAAGAGAACCAGAAAGTTAGTGACATCTAAATAAAAGGTCTGTCTGCTTGGGCTGAACTGAGCTGTAACTTGTCTGCTGTTTTAAACATTTTAGTCCACTTTTCCAAATTTTTGTTGCTATGAGGCAAGAACTGAGAAGAGAAATAAACCTACCTGACAAATCTAAAAACTATTTGTACTAAAATATGCCCTCACTCAATTGAAATTCTCAATACATAAGGTTTTTAATGTTTCAGAAACCATGAACAGAAGGCATATATATTTGGGGAGGAGGTTAAAGCACTACCATTGCATATAGGTAGAACAGGACAAAAACAAAATAAGAAAGCAATTTCAAAACAATTTAAAAAACATTTACTGAGAATTAGGTAGTAAATAGATATACTTTCCAGTTGCGGACATAGGAGACACAGGTTCCATCCCTGGGTTGGGAAGATTCCTTGGAGGAAGGCATGGCAATCCACTCCAGTATTCTTGCCTGGAAAATCCCATTGACAGGGGAGCCTGGCGGGCTGCAGTCCATAGAGTCACAAAGAGTGGGACAAGAATGCAGCAACTTAGCACAAATAAATCTTGATGGTGTGTGCTTGCTTGCTCAGTTGTGTCTGACTCTTTGTGACCCCCCCCTAGACTGTAGCCCGCCAAGCTCTACTGTCCATGCAATTTTATAGGCGAGGATACTGGAGGGGGTTAAAATTTCCTTTTCCAGGGGATCTTCCCCACCCAGGGATTGAACCTGCGTCTCCTGTGTCTCCTGCATTGGCAAGAAGATTCTTTATCACTGAGATACCTGGGAAGCCTGTTGATGATATATTAAGTAAAAAAAAAAAAAAAAAAAAAAAAAAAAAAGGAGCATAATTACTGAAAGAGACATATATATAAAAACAATAATAAACTGATTAAAAGAACCTTTGCATTCCTCTAACTTGGACTAAATTTTAAAATTTCCTAACGATAGACCTTTACTCTTTTTTTTTTTTTTAACAGCGTTTATTTTCAAAAACTTGCAGTTATGAATACTTTCTCTTTCCCTGTAAGATCTGTCTTCTCTCAGCCTCTTGGCAGTTCTACAACCCAAGAATATCTTTCTCAAAGAATTTTGAAAAGTAATCATTAAAAAAATAGCATCCTTATCTCTTAGTCTCTGTGGCATGGTCAAGAAGCATCAATTAGCAACACAAATGGCCTAATCATATTGATCAACTTTGCCCCAATGGCATCCAGTGACTTTCCACTAGCTCACAAAGGGCATACTCACTGTCTAGCCTTGTTTCAGCAGAGCAGCTCAGTTCAATCTCTTACTTATTACAGTTGTCTTTAATAAAATTTTTCTTGCCTATTTAAGTCTGTATAGTGGAATTTTTCTTTGACAAAACGCATATAGTTTCAATTAAAGCTATCTATAGTATGTGCCATATACCGTGTATGTGGGTGAGTAAAATGATAAATTTTTCATTATTTGTCGTCACCATTTTATATGTAATTTCACTATAGAAGTTGAAATGAAAAGAAAGATTGCTAATTCCAAAGTAGATTTAAAGGAAAGGAACAACTAAAAATAAATCAAATATAAAACATTTAAATAATATAAATGTAAATTCTCAAAGATGTGATATTTACACAGAATAATACATCAAAGAAATATATAAAATCAAAATATTTTAGCGGGAAAAAGTCACTAGAAATCCAAAGAGAAACTGAGTAGTTCCTTTCAGTTTTTCATAGACCATGTGGAAAAAATAAAGGTTGTAAAAAGTTTAATCTTGGAATCAATGTTTATTTACTAGGTGTAATACATTTTCAGAATTCTTAAATGCCATTGTTGTCAAATATATATTGAAATTAACATAATTATAGCTGTTCGAAGAAAAAATTAATAATATAGTAAATGCAACCATATTAACTAATTTTAAATTAGTTAATGATTTTTGAAACTTTTAATTGTTTCTAGGGAAATGATTTAAATTGTGAAGGAGGTATATTTTTAGAGTTGAGGTTTTATTAAATGCATAGCAATTACTTAAGCTTGTATTCAAAATTTATAAATTACTTATAAATGTCTTTTAACCTTTAATCTTTTTAATCCTCAAATATATATGAATATGTATCTTAGATATATGCATGTTTAGGTACAGGAGAACAGTGTTTATGAAATGACCAATGTTAATTACTGTTGGAAACAATTCAAATCTCACCAATTTGGAATAAATAAATAAATTGCATTATTTTCATTTAGAGGAAAATGTATTAATAGAACCTTAATTCTTTTGGTATTAAAACACTAAAAATAAGCAAACTAAACATTGGCTTCAAGAAACTAAAACATAAATGGTCAGATTGGGAAGATGACATTCCTGGCAGAGGGAAAACAGGTGCAAAGTCATGAGGCAAGAGAAGACAACAGCATTTTTGAAAGGAATCCAAGGTGACAGGACTTGTGTGTGTGCATGTGTATATGTGTGTTTGGGGTACTTTAACTGCATTGCTCAATTAGCATTTTAGAATGTGATGAGAGAAATATGTATATGAGCTTACACTAAAAGGAATCACAGCAAAAGTGACTAGTAATATCTAGATTATTCATTAGGAAAAATGTAGAACTGGAGGGTTAACAAAATGTTTGATTTTTTTAAATTAAAATTTTCTTGCATTTACCTTATTTAATTGTTAAAGTGAGAAAATGCAAACAATTATATATTTTTAGAAGCTCATTGTCAAATAAGCTATAATATTTTGAACCACATATTCCTAATGTTCATGATATATTTGCATTTGCCTAATGTGAGTAGATAGTGTTCAGTCCTAAATATAGCTGTATTACAGAATAGATGCATAGGTAACACTAGATTAATGTTTCTGAAAAAGAATCCCAGTTTCTTTAGATAAGAAGTTATTCAAATAAAAAATACTACATTAACTTATGTATTGTAATACTATTCAGACTTTGAAGATTAGGATGGAAAACATATTTAAGGTCAGAAAAACCATATATACATATGTCAAATGAAAAATTGTAATAAATTACTATACTTCCATTAAAAGAAATCTAGCACATATGCCTATGCACAGATATGAATGTTGTGTTTTCCACTGGGTGATGAAGTTAAGCTGGCTTTTATGCTCTTCTTTTATAAACATGTAATATATGGATGTGAGAGCTGAACTGTGAAGAAAGCTGAGCGCCGAAGAATTGATGCTTTTGAACTGTGGTGTTGGAGAAGACTCTTGAGAGTCCCTTGGACTGCAAGGAGATCCAACCAATCCATTCTGAAGGAGATCAGCCCTGGGATTTCTTTGGAGAGAATGATGCTGAAGCTGAAACTCCAGTACTTTGGCCACCTCATGCGAAGAGTTGACTCATTGGAAAAGACTCTGATGCTGGGAGGGATTGGAGGCAGGAGGAGAAGGGGACGACAGAGGATGAAATGGCTGGATGGCATCAATGACTCTTTGGATGTGTCTGAGTGAACTCCGGGAGTTGGTGATGGACAGGGAGGCCTGGCATGCTGTGATTCATGGGGTCGCAGACAGTCGGACATGACTGAGCAACTGAACTGAACTGAACATAATTAATAATCTCCTTCATAAAAAGATAGTACATGGTCGTATGGTATATATTAAAATATTATAATAAAAATATGTTTTACCCTTCTCATATTTATATAATTGAAATGCTGCAAATATCTGGTGGAAAATAAAATTGACTTTGATGACTAAGAAGTTTAACAAATCTATATTTAAACTGATAGTATGGGTTAAATCAATCATGGTTTTGAATTTGGTTATAATGAAGGTTATTGAATGACAAAGACCAATCAGATAGAATCTACAAAGTTGGATGAGGAATAAAAATTATTACCTGTTGGTCAATCAAAAGCAAAATGAACCATGAGTTTGAAATATCTTCAACAAAAGTTAATCAATGACAAGGCACTTGATTGATTTCTGAACAATATGTACTTTAGCTGAAAGATATCTAACCTTCCTTATCTTTTTTAATAGTTTGTGAGTCCAGAAAACATAAGTTATATGAGTTTCTTGGCAAGTAGTATCTTCAACCCTCACCTCAAATTCAACTTCATCTGGGAAACCTGCCACAATTGATTTGAAAAGAAGTACAAATTTTTTCCTATTCATAGAGCAGTAAAGAAAGTTCTATCTTATCTTCCAAATGGAATTTGAATCATTAAAAATAAGCTACATTTAAAACAACCTTTTCCAAGTGATTAATTTTCCTTAGATTATAAATTTGAAAATGGCAGGGAGTACATTGATTGTGAATATTTATAACATGTGGGAAAAAATCAAGAAAATATAAATTATAAATGCATAAGTTGAAAATATAAATTATAAATGCATAAGTTGAAAATATAAATTATAAATGCATAAGTCCCCAACATCTCTAACACTTGTTTAGCAGTATTTGTATAATATTTTCAATTCTTCATATGTTTCATTGTTATAACATTCTAAAAATAAAAATTAACTATTAAATTTAATGAAAACTTTGAAAGTTTGTCATGTAGCTCTTTTAATCCTGAAGGAGTTGTCTGATTCAATTTTCCTCTACGTTTTCTCCACTTTATCTTACAGAGGAGCAAAATAACAAGAAACCTAAGAACAGAGAGGTAATTTAGTTTTAAAAATATCCAGGGGAGGTGGAGATGCATTCAGACAGTTTCTACCACTTTGATTCCTGCTCTAAGTGGCCCCCTTTAAGTTTCTGTATCTTGCATCAACAGGCTATAAGATTTCTGAAAAAGAATACATAATTTTCTTGGCTGACAAACTAAAAATAGCTTGCTTAAAAAATACAGAGGAAACAGGATTTTCATATTGCTTCCTGTGCTGTTTCCAGCCCCCCCTTCATTCTGATAGCATCAAAGTGAAGCCATTCTATTCAGCAAGTTCCTGACATCTTGACTGGCTGAACGTAGTGAAAACTTGTTGGGGAGCAAAAGTGACTGTTATTTCTATTTCTTTCCATGGCCAGGTGACTTGGGGGGACAAAGACATATTGAAGGGAAAGTATATGAGTGTTCTGGGGAAATTCCCACCTTATTATCCACAGCTGGGGAAAGACAACATGTGGCAAGGGAAAGGAAGGGCAGTATCCATGCCATAACAGAAGCAGTGATCTGTGAGGTGTCCTATGAAAAGAGATAATTGATATGGAAAATGACAATGATTTGGGAAACATGATGGTTGGATGAAGAAAGATTATTCCAGAGACAAATAGTGCACAACTTATATAAGGAGATTTGATTTACACTAATAAAATATACTCAATATTGCTGTAATCCAAGCCTATGTCCCAAACAGTAATGTTGAAGAAGCTGAAGTTGAGCAGTTCTATGAAGGCCTACAAGACCTTTTAGAACTAACACCTAAAAAAGATGTCCTTTTCATTATAGGGGACTGGAATGCAAAAGTAGGAAGTCAAGAACCACCTGGAGTAGCAGGCAAATTTGGCCTTGGAATACGGAATGAAGCAGGTCAAAGACTAATAGAGTTTTGGCAAGAAAATGCACTGGTCATAGCAAAAACACACATCCAACAACACAAGAGAAGACTCTACACATGGACATCACCAGATGGTCAACACTGAAATCAGATTGATTCTATTCTTTGCAGCCAAAGATGGAGAAGCTCTACACAGTCAGCAAAAACAAGACCGGGAGCTGACTGTGGCTCAGATCATGAACTCCTTATTGCCAAATTCAGACTTAAATTGAAGAAAGTAGGGAAAACCGCTAGATCATTCAGGTATGACCTAAATCAAAGCCCTTATGATTATACAGTGGAAGTGAGAAATAGATTTAAGGGCCTAGATCTGATAGATAGAGTGCCTGATGAACTATGGA
>SJYA01011548.1:0-12381 GCA_006410615.1 Neotragus moschatus
AAAACAAATCATGAACTGTCATACATAAGTGCAAAGCACTCCCTGGGAAATAGGATCCATGATTCAAACATGCGTTTATTCCTTGAGAGGAACAGATCCACTTCCAGGGCCGGGCAATGCCATGTCCCCTTTCTTAGCATCTCTTGAGGACATGGTTTCACCCATAATAGTTTTATTACAAATTGCCAGAAAATAACCTGAATTCTTAGTTGGGCATTCAAGTTGAGCATTTGCACCTGCTGCAAATATTACGTGTTTTTTTTTTTTTTCCCCAAAAAAACTCTTTCTGAAGTGTAGCTGGTTTATAATGTATTTGTTGCAGGTATACAGCAAAGTCATTTAGTTTTGTATACACACACACAGAGATATTCTTTTTCAGATTCCTCTCCATTACAGTCATTACCAGATACTTAACACAGCTCCCCGTGCCACACAGCAGGGCCCTGTTGTTTATCCTTCCATTTTGCCCTCTTCCCTAGACAAGTGCTCAAATCCAGCTGTCTGAGGGACATACTGTTTCTTAGCACACATCCTACTTTTTCCTGCCTCTTCCCCTTGCCTAACTTTGCCTCCCATGTCTGTTTTCCTTAGCCAAATTCGCCCAGGTTCATATGCGCGTAGCTTTATAAACATACATGTATTTTTAGCCCAACTCAATTCTTAAAATGGTGAGCTCTGAGGCAATTTTTCCAGTTTAATTTACTAACGGATCATATTTTCCTTCCATGCTAATAAGTACACTAAGGATTTTTTCATGTAAAATTCCCCCTGCAGTCAGGTTTGATCTGAAAAATGCTGCTGGGCTTCCCTGGCAGTCCAGCGGTTAAGAACACACCTGCCATGCCCTGTGATACTGGGGGAGGCCGCCACAATAGCGCAGGTGTTCAGAGCTTCAGCAGCATCTGAGTACAAGTTATTAAGCTAAAGAATGGATGAAAGTGGCTGACTCAAAGACACAGAGAGAGAGATGACTTCCACATGATGTGAAAGGAAAGAAGGGAAAAGTATCCAAGAACATAGTTTGAAGCATGTCGTTTATAATTCCATGTACATGCCTCCCATGTGCTGCTGCTGCTGCTGCTAAGTCATTTCAGTCGTGTCCGACTCTGTGCGACCCGAGACAGCAGCTCACCAGGCTCCCCCATCCCTGGGATTCTCCAGGCAAGAATGCTGGAATGGGTTGCCATTGCCTTCTCCGCCTCCCATGTGACAAGTACTTAAAGATTTGCTGAATTAAAAGATTTGCCAGTGTGAACACGAATAGGTCCTATCAGTTACTACAGACATGGAAAACTAATGTTACAGGTTCAGAGGCCCAGAATCTGAAAGAAAAGGCCTAACTAAACTGATAATGCTTTAACAAAAAAACAAGACTGTTACTCAGAGTACACTCTTCAAGAAGCTCACCGTGACTGCCCTCACACTTTCATCACCATGACACTAACTAGGGTCAGAAGAGCTGACAGGTCTCTTCTAAAACTCTCTTTGAGAATACCTATACACGCCTTCACTGATCGACTATTTAGTAGGAAGAGCAAGGTTAAGTCTTTTTAGTAGTTAATTTTATATAACCCAGTGTAATAGAATTCTGGTATACAAAAATATACTAAAGAGGCATACACATTTGCTTCATTCTGAATTAATTGCAACTTTAAAATGTCAGGATGGCATACGGAACACTTGTACACCCTTCACCTGGATTCATCCTCTGAACATTCTGCCCAATTCCGTTTATCACTCAACCTTTTTCTGTTTTTTCCCCTAAACCTTTTGTATTTCTTAAGAGCAAAGACATTCACTTACATAATCACAGTATAATAAAGTCAGTAAGTTTAACACTGATAAAAATACAATTATCTAACCTACAGACCTCAAATGTTACCAATTGTCCAAATAAAGTCTTATTCAGCAACTTTTGTTTTTCTGATCTAGGATCTGATCTAAGACAACACAATGCATTTTATTTCGTGTATTTTAGTCTTTAATCTCCACTAATCTTGAACGGTTAATTTCTCAAGGCCCTGTCTTTGAGGACATGCCTCTGTCTTGGAGGACACTAACATTTTTGAAGAACGTCAGTGAGCTATTTCATGGCATGCCCCTCGGGTGGGATTTGCCCGATACTGCTGCGTGACGACACTCAACAGCATGCATCTTGGGCAGAAATGCCACAGCAGTGATATCAGTGTGACACGCCAAGAGGCAGCTTATCAGGAAGCCTCTGCTGCCGGCCCTTCACTCCCACAAGCACTTCTGGAACACTGAGTGTGAGCACCTCTGCACGCCTTAAAGCCCCACCATCACTGCTCCTCAGAGCCAGACGGGGGACACAATATACCCTAGAGTTGCTGTTATTTTCCTGTTTCTCAGGGCATTCAGTTTTATCACAGACACCCTTAAGTAACTATGTAACCTAACAGGCGGCATTTACTAAACATCTGTTCCCTTCAAACACACTCACTCTTTGACTTTCCAGGAAGTCCCTCAATCTCTGTTTACTTCCTCAACCACTGCTCTTACTCCTCCTTACCCCACTTTGTTCCTGGGCCCTCGGTACATCTCACAGTACATCAACTCAGCCACCCGCTTGGCAGAAGCCTTCATCTTGCCCATCAACAGGCACGGCCTCTCTCTCTCACACCACTAATCATACTGTCGTATATCTTCATTCTCCCTTTCCTTTAATCCATAAAGTTCTCAAATATCATGCATGTTTAAAAAAATTTTTTTTTCACCTGTTTTAAAAAAAAAAAATCCAAGCATCTAAAAAGAAAAGCTTTTCCTCTCATTTATTCAACTAACTGGGCTTCCCAAGTTGGTTCAATGGTAAAGAATCTGCCTACAGTGTAGGAGCCACAGGAGACATTGAGTTCCACCCCTGGGTTGAGAAGATCCCCTGAAGAAGGAAATGGAAACCCACTCCAGTATTCTTGCCTGGGAAACCCCATGAACAGAGGAGCCTGGTGGGCTGCAGTCCATGGGGTCACAAGGAGACCGACACGACTGGGTGCCTGAGCACGCATTCAACTATCAGTAACTGCAAGCTGGATGTCTTCCTGAATGTGTCCCTCCTCTTCCCCCCAAAAACTGAATTCGTGATTACTCTCTACCGTACTTCTCTATTTCTCCTCACTCCATCCGCTTGAGTCCAGCCTGAACCTATAACGATACCTAAATCCCACAGCTCTGCTGTTGATCCTGTGTTCTGAGCTCACACCACTCCATCTTCTGGAGTTCCCATGCTTCCCTCCTGACTCTGTTCACTCTTATTCCTCCATCAAGATCTAGCTTAAAAATCGCCTACTTGGGGGACTTCCTTGGCGGCCCAGTGGTTAAGACTGGGCTTCCAATGAAGGAGCTAGGGTTCAATCCTGGGTCAGGGAACTAAGATCCCACAGGCCAAAAAATCAATCAATCTATCCCCTCTTCTGTGAAGTCTTCCTGACCCCTGCAAAGAGGGTTGGTCACTTCTTTCTGACACCACTTCATCCAGGCACGTATACGCCAGCTCACACTGCAACATAATTAGCTTATAACATGTCTGTCTCCTTGTCTAAAACTGTGTACTCCTTGAAGTCAACGGTTGCTTTTTAACCCATCATTATATCCTCTATGCCTATCAATCCAACTGCTCAATAAATCCTTGTGAATAAATGAAACTAAAAAGCTGAATACAGAGACTTCCCTGGTGGTCCAATGGCTAAGACTCTGAGCTCCCAAGGCATGGAGCCCGGGTTCAATCCCTGATCAGGGATCTGGATCCTGCCTGCCGCAACTAAATATCCTGCATGCACCAACTAAGGCTCAGTGCAGTCAAATAAATCAGTAAATACTTTTAAAAATAATAATTCTAAAAAGTATAATACAGAATGAGATGATAATCTCACTCACATAAGCCTGAATGTTAAAACGTTCCTACCTGGTAACTAACTGTTTTCTTTCCATCACTTCCAGTCTGAGGTAAGGTCAGCGGTCCAGATACTATCCAAACATCCTCAAACCTCTCTGTCAGTTCTCGACAGTACATTTCTATTCTGAAAAACAGAAAGGAAAAAGATACGTGATAGTCTCATACCCAAATGTAGAAAAGAAGCAAATCACATCAAGTCCTTAGGAGAGGTAACAAGAATACTGAATTACAGAAATCAATGTAAACAGTGAATATGGCATGAAACACTAAAAGCAAATAAGCAACAGTCTCCCCAGTTTGCTGTATGAAAAAACTTAAAAAAAACACATGCATTTATACAACTATCTACCTTTTCCTGTGTGTCCATTCAACATAAAGTTTATGACTGAAATTTTGTTTTGCTTCCTCCCTTATTTTTCTATGCTGGTAGTTCTCAAACTTTATCCAAGAATTATGTATCATTTAAACAAATTGATATTTTTTTTACGTAACTACATCTACTGTAGGACAATCAGGTTTATCCTAGCATTTCTTAAACACTGTCACACTGTATTAATAGAAATGAAATATTAGTAGCGTGAAATGAAATATTATTACTAGTAGTGTAAAATGAAATATTAATAGCATGAAGTATTAGTCTTAGTTTTAAATACTTAAAAGAGTCCCTGACAGAACTGAATGAAAGCATCTGAAAAATAGATGATTTTATACAATGGTTCCTCATCCACAGAGAATACGTTCCAAGACCCTCAGTGAATTCCTGAAATTGCAGACAGTACCAAATCCTAAATATACTGTTTTTTCCTATACACACAGATCCATGATAAAGTTTAATTTATAAACTAAACATGGTAAGAGATTATATACAATAATAATAAAATAGAACAATTATAACAATATGCTATAATAAAAGTTATATGGGTGTAGTCTCTCTCAAAATATCTTACTGTACAAATTCATCCATCTAAACCAAGCACTTATCATGCTTAGTGGCTGTAATTTATGCAGCTTGAGATCCAACAGCAAAACCAGCACAAAGTGTTGTTTTTCTTCACAATTTCATAGATAAAAAGATTCCTTCTTACCTCACATCAGAGCAATTTCAGCATACAATTTTTTTTTCTGTAAGTCAACAACTTTTTCCTTTTCACTTAAGGGAAGCACTTTACAGCGTCTCTCCAGCCAATCCACGTTGCCACCATCACTACCCTTGCATTTTGGGGCCATTAGTCAATAATGTGAATATAAGTACTATGAAGGCGAGACGGTTACTGACCAACAGGTGAGACACACTGGACAAAGGGAAGATTCACATCCCGGGCAGGAAAAGGCAGAAGATACTAGAAATTTTTAAAAATCTTTATCTTTAAAAAAAATTTAATTTATGTGGCTGCGCCGGGTCTGCATTGCTGTGCATGGGCTTTCTCTAGTTGCAGCAAGCAGGCTCTCGAGCTCGGACTCAACAGGTGTGGCACGGGGCATGTGGAACCCTTCCTGAGCAGGGATCAAACCCGTGTTCCCTGCACTGACAGGTGGACTCCCAACCACTGGCTCACCAGGGAAGCCCGGGAAGCGCTAGGTTTTATCGGGTTACTGGGCAAGGCACCAATTTATAACTTAAGAAAATTAATTTCAAATAAGCAAATCAAACTTATAATTTATTTCTGGAATTTTCCACTTAATGTTTTTGGACTGCGGCTGATGGTGAACAACTGAAACAGCAGAAAGCAAAACCACGATAAGGGACTGCTCTAGACAGCTTCCATCAAAGACTGGTAATGGTTATGTTCAACGGTGCGTTCTCAAAAAACTCAGCAACACTTTACAGAAAGAGCAAAATACAGAGCTCTGTGCCCAATGCACAGCGCTCCATTGCCTTGGGAATAATGTTTTCACTAGTTTCTTCCAGACTTGGCGGCCAGTGGAAACCGAGACCAACATGGTCTATACTTCCATAGGAAACCATCCCCAAATCCAGCACAGACAACCAGCCCAAAGCATTTACCTTCAGTATTGTTAGCATTTGAAAAACAAGACAGGAACAGCTCAGGCATGCATTCTCCTTGTCACATCCCTCACGTCCCACGGAATCACATTTTAAAAACTCTCCCTGCTCACCTGTTCCAATATCCAGCATTATTATCAAAATTCTGAGGCACAATATTAGAGAGGTAAAAGGTTTCAGCCATGGCTTTCTGTGAAAATAAAAGCAGGAACATGTGCTGAAATGCCTTCCCCTCTGAGAGAGACAACCAGTTCCTTAGTCAAACCTTAGCTCCAGGCAATTACAGCCACTATTTGTTTAGATAAATGAAAGCCACAACTGCTCCATGACAGAAAGCTCAATAAGGAGTATCATCAGAATAAGGACTGTAACAAAAGCAGTAGTTTGGCGTGCAACCTTTCTTCACAATTTATTAAGTTCATACATGTAATCTCGACTACAGGAACAAAAAATTTCCGATGTATAGCTAAAAGGTAAATTCTAGTGTTAAGTCTCTGGCAAAAAGTCTCTCAACAAAGGTCAGCTTTCAGGAACACAGCAGTGTTTAAGTAGCATAAAACAAACACATTAGTTCAAAAGCAATACCAAAAAAGTCCTGTTCTTTTGAATTTCTGGCCACTATGTGTTCATTCAGGCTTCCCTGGTGGTTCAGACAGTAAAGAATCTGGCTGCAATGAAGGGGACCCGGGTTGGATCCCTGGGTGGGGAAGATCCCCTGGAGAAAGGAACGGCTACCCACTCCAGTATGCTTGCCTGGAGATTTCATGGATAGAGGAGCCCGGCGGGTCCATGGGGTTGCAGAGTCAGACACGACTGAGCAACTACCACTTTTTCATGTGTCCATTCGCCTCCCGTTTCTGGCCTGTGCGCCCAAGGCTCTGTACCAGGTTCCCTACTATTGTCGTACACTAACTGCCAAGGTCACCAAATACTCAGTCTTCAAAAAGTGGCTCTCAGGCTTGTATGCACACTAACATAACCTACGGAGCTTCAAAAAACCAGATGCTTGGGTCCTACGCCCTAGAATTCCTGATTTAC
Source organism: Neotragus moschatus (assembly GCA_006410615.1). Taxonomy (NCBI): domain Eukaryota; kingdom Metazoa; phylum Chordata; class Mammalia; order Artiodactyla; family Bovidae; genus Neotragus; species Neotragus moschatus. Next base: position 6,954 of record SJYA01011548.1, read on the forward strand.
CTGCTCTGAGTACAGTCTGGGTACCAGTATTTTTTTTAAGACTTCCCCAGCTTCTTATAATGAGTATCTAAGGTTGAGAGTCACTATCTTAAAGACAATAATCACAAACAATTCATGTAATAAATCTCAACGTCAGAAACGTCATTTCTCCCCTCTTTTGGCAGAAAAAATATCCTAAAGGAGGCTAGAGAGACAATTAAATGTAATATGTGACTCATGATTACATACTGAATTTTTTTTTAAAAAGTTCTAGATGACATAATTGGGATACTTTGGCAAATCTGAATGTGAACTATATGCTAGATATTATTATACAAAAACATTTGCACACATTCTTAGTATAATGATATAACTTGATATATACTCAAATATCCTCATCCTCAGATAATATAATCTCCCCAACAACCTACCTAGGCATGAAGTGTTACCATGCCTGCAATTTACTGTCCATGTTTTAAGAAAATTCATAAAGTAAATGTATCAAGATGCATTTTCTGTACTATCCTCAACTTTTCTCCAAGTCAAAATATTTTTGCTGTGCTCTCTTTTCAACTTTTCTACAGGTCTGAAATTTTTCAAGATAAAAATGAGTGAGTCGTTTAAGTTCATATTGGCTTTCCAATTCCCTTTTGCATAGCTTTTAGTGTTCCTCACTCCACTCCTTTAAAAATGCTTGAGCATCTGAGCAAAGAAAAGAAGTGCAATCAGGAAGAAAACTATAAAGTAGAGTATGAAAATTCTCAAGGGTTAGGGTTTGGGTCTTAGGTTAATTTCCAAGTCTCATGGAACGCATAATACCAGCCCTGTGTTCCCATCCCTCCCGAAAAATATGCCTACAGTTGAGAATTTGTTATTTCCTGCTGGAGCCATGTGGCCTCGTGACCACCCACTGCCAATATAGTCCTCGTTGAAGGCGCTGAAGGCTGGAGGGATGTTGGGATCTGGCTTGAATTTACAATGTTTTCTGTCTGCAGCACCTGAAGAAAAAAGACACACAATAAGTGCACAACTCTCTCTCGAGATTCTCTAAGCAAGGCAAGCTGCCAGCTGGTATCTCTTTGAGCAGTTAGCAGGTAGTATCAATCCTTAGTGATGGCATGCACATCTCAAGTTCCTGGGATAGTTCAGATACTTACATTTGAGTTTAGCAAGAGCTAAGTCTTGCCTTCAGTCCCCCTCACTCCATAAGGCTACAGAAACAAAAGCCATATGGCTTTAGTTTACCAGGACCACTCTGACCCTGTCTGGATTCTGGCATTCCCTCAAATATTGGCCTGGCAAAGCTCTATCATCATCTAGGTTCTTCATATATATTTTTTAAGTGGTTTTTTTCTATATACTGCTAATAACATTTCTTGCTGTTTTCGGCAGAAGAGTTAGTCTAAATAACTTAGCCTGTCATTACTAAAACTGTAAAATGAATGCTTGATACTAAAATCAAGGAAATCACAGGTATATTGCTTCCTGTTTTCAAATAATGTTAATTAGCTCTATTTCACCTCCTCAAAACCATAGAGTTCACATGATTAACACCATGCAACACAGTGCTTTTTCTTACATACCTGTGAAAATAGTAAGCACAAGATAAAATTAGTGAAGCTGAAATCCCATCTTGGGCAAACTGTTTTATTTAAGGGAAATTTATCAGGCTTGAGACTAAATCAAGTGAGTTTCTCTTGATGTAAATTTATAATCAGAGACTTCCCTGGTGGTCCAACGGCAAAGACTCCCAAAGCACGGAGCCCAGGTTCAATCCCTGGTCATGTAACTAGATGATACACGCCACAGCTAAAAGATTTCGTATGCGGCAACTAAGGCCCGGGGCAGCCAAATAAATAACTTTTTAAACTGATAATCAATTTCACTTGCTATGATAAAGTTTACACTTACATCAGTTCCCTTCTAGCAGTAAGCATATTTCAAAGTGAAAGTGAAAGTTGCTCAGTCATGTCTGACTCTGGGACCCCACTGACTATACAATATAGTCCATGGAATTCTCCAGGCAAGAATACTGAAGTGGGTAGCCTTTCCCCTCTCCGGGGGATCTTCCAACCCAGGGATTGAACCCAGGTCTCCTGCAATGTGTAATTGAGTACTCTTGCCTGGAAAATCCCATGGACGGAGGAGCTGGTAGGCTGTAGTCCATGGGGTCGCTAAGAGTCGGACACGACTGAGCGACTTCCCTTTCACTTTTCACTTTCATGCATTGGAGAAGGAAATGGCAACCCACTCCAGTGTTCTTGCCTGGAGAATCCCAGGGACAGGGAAGCCTGGTGGGCTTCCGCCTATGGGGTCACACAGAGTCGGACACGACTGAAGCAACTTAGCAGCAGCCGCAGCAGCTCCTGCATTGCAGGCGGATTGTTTTACCAGCTGAGCCACAAGGGAAGCCCAAGAATACTGGGATGTGTAGCCTATCCCTTCTCCAGGGGATCTTCCCAACCCAGGAATTGAACTGGGGACTCCTGCATTGCAGGTGGATATTTACCAACTGAGCTACCAGGGAGGCCAAGCATATTCCAACCCTCCTGCTATTCTGCAGGTTAATGTTTACAAAGGTACACACTCATTTTATATATTTAAACACAGTATGCAGTATAAATTTAATTTGCATGTAGCAAATTAAAAGGCAAATAACAGAATGGGAATAAAACAACTCTGACAAATAGTCTTAATACAAAAATTTCCTACGAAATTCAGAAAAGAATATCCCCATTGAAAATGGTACAGAAAAATTCACAAAGAATAAATCACAAAATATTAACCCTCAAAGTGAGGGTTAATTAACCCTGGTAACCAACAAACAGTAATGGTGGGAGTATAACAACAAACAGGACAAAGAGTGATAGTGGGAGTGTAAACTGGAAAGGCTTCCTAAAAATCAGTGTAACAGTAAACAGCAAAACCTGGCCACCTTGATTACAGGAATGCACTGAGCCACGAGGACATGTGAACAGACGCATGCCTCTGCAACTACGAATCACTTTTCCCCCTCGCTACAGCCAGGCTGGCCTTCTTTTAGGTCCCTAATGGAACAACACTCTTCACACGGAGGCCTCTGGAGAGGCAACTGTGCTTCTCCTTCCCTGTCTGCAATGCTCTTCTCCGCAGCCTGCTACCCACCCAGCTCACTGCCATCCACTCTTCAGGCCACTTTCTCAGAGAAGCCTCGCTAAGCAGCATCAGGTTCTCCTGTTATAATCTCTCATCATCTTCTTTACTGTTCCTTAATTATGCAAACCCAACTTGCAATCACTTTTCCTCCAGAGCAGTTAACGCCAAGTGTAACTACACGTTCATGAGTATTTGATAGGTCAACACACTTGCTCCCTGACCCAGTGTCCTGGGGGTAGAGACCATCTACTCTGGTCACTGAGAGAACCCCAAGGCCAAGCACATGGCAGGCATTTGAAGGTATGTGTGGAGGTTATGCAGAGAAGGCAATGGCACCCCACTCCAGTACTCTTGCCTGGAAAATCCCATGAATGGAGGAGCCTGGTAGGCTGCAGTCCACGGGGTCGCTGAGAGTCGGAGACGACTGAGCGACTTCTCTTTCGCTTCTCACTTTCATGCACTGGAGAAGGAAATGGCAACCCACTCCAGTGTTCTTGTCTGGAGAATCCCAGGGATGGGGGAGCCTGGTGGGCTGCCGTCTATGGGGTCGCATAGAGTCAGACACGACTGAAGTGACTTAGCAGCAGCAGTGGAGGTTGTGAATGAATGGTGCTCAGAGCAGCCATATCTGTGACAAAGCCTCCAATTCATGTGTCAAGATACAGATCCTCTCAACCCCTGAGACAGCCAGGCAGGGTCCATGTATCTAGTGAGCCATACAAACATCTTCTACAAGTGCAGTAATGTAAAAAGGGTTGAAATTATCCATAACCCCCCTTGTTCTCAATTTGGAAACATCTCTCATNTCATGTGTCAAGATACAGATCCTCTCAACCCCTGAGACAGCCAGGCAGGGTCCATGTATCTAGTGAGCCATACAAACATCTTCTACAAGTGCAGTAATGTAAAAAGGGTTGAAATTATCCATAACCCCCCTTGTTCTCAATTTGGAAACATCTCTCATTGATACCTTTGCTTCTGACCACCTACCCATTATCTTGCTCTTGGATATATGTTCCAGAACCCATCTAGGCACCCGCTTTGATTGATCGTAAGACAAGGCATGGTTAGTGTAACACCTCGTCTCTGTTCCAGCTAAAGGGAATCCGAATTGTTCCAAGACAGCCTTTTCCGAAGAATCTAAAAACGAGAAAGGGTGCAAACATAACAGTTAGTGACTTTTATCAGGAACAAAAAATAACAACGAAGGGGGAAAGACAAAGGACTGGCTCAACCATCACATTAACCAGGTGATCTCACTTTTGCAATTACTTACAAGGCAAAGAAGAGAATAAGCAAAATACTAGTTTGGCCTAAAATCAAGTACATAATTCTAGCCAAGTAAACTGTAGCTAGTTCATTAACTGTTAAATAATCTGATTTTACGGGTCTTTCGCAGCAAATCTTCAAATCTCTGCACCACACAATGCAGTGTACTCAAGAAAAACTCCTGTCATCGATATAACTGAATGGGAGACAGCCTATCTATTCACTGTGCTTTAAGAGTTAATGTAGGGACAAAAGCATAGATTTTTAATTTAAAAAAAAAATTTTTTTTTAAGACCCTCATTCAGGGACTTTCCTGGCAGTCCAGTGGTTAAGATTCCAGGCATCCAATGCAGGAAGTGCTGGTTCAATCTAGGGTCAGGGAACTAACATCCCACACGCCTCGCAGCCAAAAAAAAAAAGCCCAAAACCCCAACAACAACAACAACAAAAGACCACCTCACTGACACACTTCCTCAATGTTCTGGTACTGAGGCAGAGATGTATGCTGCAGCAAGACAGTGGTAAAACGGGGACAGCTTTTCCTAGTGGGAGAAACTAAACACCTACTGAACAGGGAGTCACTTTCCAAATAACCCTCTTTCGATGTCCTCTCCAGGCTTCAACTCACCGGAGCACCCTCTCACTAAATGCCAAGTGTCAGAAGGAGCAAATGAAATGCGCATGTTGGAGGCAGAAATGAGCATGAGCTCATCTACTTTGTCAAACATAAGGTACACCTGGTAACTTGCAGATTTACTTGCGTTGAAGAAGGCTAGCAGATGTTCTTCATTTAAACAATGATCAAAGGAGGACAGCTCCCGGATCTGCTAAAGCAGCGTTCCCCAACCTCTTTGGCATCAGGGACTGGTTTCCTGAAAGACAATTTTCTCAAGGACCTAGGGGTGGGCCTATGGTTTCCGGATGGTTCAAGCTCATTACATTTACCGTGCACTTTATTTCTATTATTTTTACAGGAGCTCCACCTCAGATCATCAGCCATTAGATCCCGGATCTTTGGGACCCTTGTGTTAAAACTATGGGGTCC
>SJYA01011550.1:0-12451 GCA_006410615.1 Neotragus moschatus
CCCCAAATGGAAACATGGGCAAGTCAAATGGCTTTTCTGCTCCCTGTTGGGTTCTTTTGAACTCACAAACAATTTTAATTCAGACAGTAGAATGTGCTGTTTATGATATTAATCAAAATGCTGAACTTAATATTAAAACACCTCCCTCTTCAGGCACTCTCAGGCTGGGAGACAGACTGCAGAGTAGGAAAGTGTCTGGCTTGAGGATTTCCCTGCCCCGAGCTCCCCCTATCCCTATACGCCAGCTCCTCTGTGGTTGAAAGTGAAAGTGAAGTCGCTCAGTCGTGTCCGACTCTTTGCTACCCCATGGACTGTAGCCTACCAGGCTCCTCTGTCCATGGGATTTTCCAGGCAATAGTACTGGGGTGGATTGCTATTTCCTTCTCCAGGGGATCTTCCCAACCCATCGAACCCAGGTCTCCCTCATTGTAGACAGGCGTTTTACCGTCTGAGCCACCAGGGAAGTCCCTCTGTGGTTAGTGGGGGGCATTTCGTGGAGGCAGAAAAAAAAAAGAGATAGAGGGTGAAGAAAAAGACCTTACATGAAACCTTACATGAACTGGTGCTGCTGTGACAACCTCCCATGCTCTTGGTCAGACAGAGTTTGAAGCTAACTCTATAGTGGGGGGCTCTAGTGGGAGAGACTATTTGGAGAATCTCAAGGCTGCAAGTTACCTGATCTATTTCTATTCTAACCAACTTCCACTTACTCCATGCTCAGCCTCTAGAAATCTAGTGTTGACCCTCTAGATTCTCAAGAACCCTTGGTCCCTTCAGGAGGCCTTACTGGAGAGACACGTGTTCACCCACATTAGCTCTCTTTCATGTGGTTCACTAGTAACACAACCACATACCTTGCCCAACAAAGTCCGGCAATACACACCAATCCCATGGCAGCCACAGCCATGCTACCATACTCATGCATGTGTAAGCCTTGGTCCTCTAAGTCTTATCCCAACTGCAAGGATTGCACTTCAGGTTTTCCAAGTAGACCTATGGAGATCTCTCTCACAAAGCTTGAGGCAAAGGAGATAATGCCCACCTTACACCCCTGGGGCAAGGGAGAGTACAGATTCACAATTCACTATTGTTCAGTTGCTCAGTCTGTCCAACTCATTGCAACCCCATGGACTGCAGCACGCCAGGCTTCCCTGTCCTTCAGCATCTCCCGGAGCTTGCTCAAACTCATGTCCATCGAGTCGGTGATACCATCCAACCATCTCATCCTCTGTCATCCCCTTCTCCTCCTGCCCTCAATATTTCCCAGCATAAGATCTTTTCCAATAGTCAGCTCTTCATATCAGGTGGCCAAAGTATTGGAGCTTCAGCTTCAGCATCAGTCCTTCCAGTGAAGGACTGATACACTATACCCGTCTGCAATTACATCTCTTCACAAACCTTGACTCCTGTTCCTTCTCTCTGGGCTCTTTCACATTTTCAAAATATGAAAAAGGCTAGAAAAATGTGTAATTGATTTTTGGTTATTGTTTCTATGAATCCAACCTAGGGAAAACCACCTTCAGAGTTTTTACCCATTATATCATGGTGTATAATGGTTTATGTTATGTGTCAACTTAGCTAGACTATAAGGTCCAATTGTTTAGTCAAACATCAGTCTCACTACTCCTGTGGAGATACTTTCTGGACATGACTGACATTTCTTTCAGTAGACTTGGAATAAAGAAGACCACCCTCACAATGTGGGTGGGCCTCATCTATTAATAATTAGTCAAAAGTCTTAAGAGAAAAACTAAGGTTTCCAGAGAAGGAAGGAATTCTGCCTCCAGATTGCCTTTGATTCAAGACTGCAACGTCATCCTTGCATGAATTTCTAGCCTGATGGCCTACCAGGCAAGGTTCAGACTTGCCAGCCCCTACAACCATGTGAGCCAATTCCTTAAAAATGTCTGTAAGTCAATCTCAAGATAGATAGATAGATAAATATTCTGCTGGTTGTGTTTCTCTGGAGAACATTGAAAAATGCATGATATCTCCTTGAGACTTCTACTTTAACATCCTTTTTTAAAACCTCACAAGAATCTATACTATCCCCATTTTACACAAGAGGAAATAAAAGTGCAAACTCAATAAAGGAGACAGCTTTCAGTGAAGGTATTGTCAGGATGCAGCCCTGGGATTTGAACAGGTCTCTCTGACTCTAAAGATCATATTCTCTCACTACTACAAAGTATTACCACATGCCCGTAAAAGCTGAGCCAACCGTTAAATCAGTTGCCTCTCATATGTGGATTCACCCATGAAATTATGTATGCCTAGAACAAGAACAGTGAATTCTGTTATTTAAGCTCAAGATAATTCTGTCAACTTGACTGAATCACCTGGCTGGCACTTCACAAAGATCAACCATTCAGATGACTGATTGCATTTGATTTGCCTTGTCAAGGTATTTGGAGAGGAAATATACTTGTAACAATAGTAAAAAAAAAAAAAAAAAAAAATTCAATGCAGTCATTTTCTGGAATCTTTACTATGTGTGATCTTCATACACACTGTATTGCCAAACATCTATGAAGAACATATTATTAACTCATTTAATAAATAAAAAACTGAGGTTCACAGACATTAAATAAAGTTGCCGAGCAAATAAGTTTAAGTCCTAGCTCCCTGGGCAGGAAAACAAAAACTAATTCCTACTCACAATTTGATACAAAGAGAGGAAAACTGAACAATACCTGTGAAAGTGTTTATCACAGAGTTTAGCACAGTCTACATATTCAAGAAATATTAGTTTCTCCTCCTCTTTGCAAAAATAAATACCTTCCTAGAGAAATTATACTTATCTGCCTAAACATTTTATTCTGCTATAAAAATGTAGGAAGGAAACAGAAATCAAAGTTGAGCCAATATGTACCTCCTGTGAGCTTACTGACCACCTGATTCTAGGCCTTTGGATACTAAGGCCTCTGATACTAGAGACAGTAAAAAATCTAGGGTACATAGGTATGGCCCTTCCTAACAGAAAAATGCTTTTAAGATCAACCAACTACTCTGTATGGTTTCCTTCACTTAACTTTTGGATACTCACTCTTATTTAAACCAATAAAATTAGCATTAAATGCCCTATCCTATTGATGTTACCCCACATGTTATTCCTGTGGCCACAAACAAGCAGAAAATTCTCTCAACATACAAGAGAGAAAGAGTTCACTTTCTTGTACATATGAATATCTTGTCTGAATAAAGTGGCTTCTTCCGGAATCTTCTCAAGCCAAAAAGTGGACCTTGAACTTACTGGAAAGTTTCTTGGACTATATAATCTTTCTGATTGCATATATATGAGCATTTGATTATGTTGCTGACCTCAGTGAGCTGAAAATAGGCAATTAATTTTCCTCTGAGCACAAAACAGGACACTAACCCCAGGTCAAGGTGGGAAAATATATCGTAGTCATATAACCACGAAGTCTATACTACTCTTCAGACTCCTGCTCAAGGTAAAATTAGCCCAAGCTGATCCTTCATTCTATCAGGACAAAAATGTTCTTTCATCACACAACACAAAAAAGTATTCCAGGAGAATATGAGGTTTGGGGAAAAGCAGTAAGCAAAGTCAAAGCACAAGACACTATGATCATTTATCATTTACTGACCCGGTGCCACTTTTACATCAGTGAAGTACTATGGTTGAACTCTGCCTTTCATTCAGCAGCACTGAAAGAGCTATGGCTATAGGGTTAAAACTGCAAGTAACTTAAAACACACTTCCTTCCATGGCTGTCACAGAAGGCTCAGAAGGAGGTATTCTTCCAAGTAAGCTTACCATCATCCCCACATTATTTAGAAGACACCAAATCCCACAACATAACCCTGGTGACAGCTAAAATCTTCTAGTTCAAAGGGCACACCCCTTAATCACAGATTTGTCCTGCCTCACAGAGACAGTTGAGACGGTGGATTATCCATCACATGATGACCCAGGATAACATCCCGAGGGCTCATGGATGAAACAGGAAGGTTTATTCTTTGAAAATGAACTTCCCATGCTCATTGACTCTTGATAGATTACATTTTAGAAGAGAATAAAGGAAAGCCCTTTCCTTCTTTTTCTGTCTCTTTCACTTTAGAACCCTCTGGCTACAAGGGAAATAATCAATAAATAGAGCTTCCAGCCAAACTTAAGGGGATAAACAAGTAAATGCTAAGCTTTGGAGTATTAAGAAGCTTCACTGTGCAGTGTCAGAACAATTTCCATGTTATTAGCTCTAACTACTCCCTCCACCAATGGGGCTGACTGTCGGGAACAGCATCAACACGATTCTGCTTTCCACTCTCAGGCATGACAACACCGACGACAATATAACAATAATGATGACGAAGCCACCTTCCATATGTACAATTTTTCAAGTACCTGGAGTTTATTTATATACCTGTGGAGTATGTAAGCTCCATGAAGGCAGGAATCATGTCTGGCTTAGTTAGCATCCTGTCCTACAAAGCCTGTCAAAATGCCTAGTGCCTGTCAAACTGCTTGGAGATAAATTTTTCTTGACTAAATAAACTAAATACCTCATTGAATCATCCAAAAATAATGTCACTGGACATGGATTCCTGGTTCCATATAACAGAGACTATAACTAAGATTCAGGAAGGCAAGCAGAGTACCCGAAGTACACACTATTTAGTGCCTGAGCCAGAAGATGCTCTAAAGTATTCTGATTCCAAATTTAGTGTTCATCCCCTACAGTGCTGCCAAACTTGATGAGAGCTGTAGCCTGTAGAAGGCAAGTAACAAGATTAGCACATCAAAATGCAGCAATAACTGTGCCTCTGAAAAGAGTGGCAAAAGAAAAAACAAAGCTAAAATTCCAAGTTCAGATCACAATAAAAGTGCAGTGAGGAGTCAGGTTCAAGAGATTGGTCATTATTAATCAAATTATAGATCAGCCCCAATAGCCACATATTTTCTTGCACTTGTACTCAAGAGACCCTTTTGTAAAACATTCACAGAAAAAGATCGATACCTCTCTGGAGGTAAGTGGCATAAATTATGTCTCAACATACACACCACGGGAGTTTTACTGTGTGTTGTATACAGTAATTGCATTTTATAGATGGCTGTGGAAAGTTTCAGTCCTCATTGATTTTGATCATAAACTAAAAGGCGACAAAAAGAAAAGAACAGCACTTTCGATGAAGAAGTCAGTCAGCTGAAGCTGCAAGAGAAAATGGAAACTTGGCATGCTGAATGTGATCAATTCATGTTTCTTGGAAAATGAATGTAGATCTTTGAGTGCTTTCATTATGAGCTGGTAGCAAGACTTGAACGGTACTGTGAGCATCTCTGGTCCCCTAATAGTCAGTGGTGGTACCTAGCAGCAGGATTTAAGACGACAGGAAGCCGGCCTACACTAGAGCCCTTTCTAACTCTCCACATTATGGATGCCATCAGAATGGCTTATGAGCCACATTAACTGGATATTTGTGTTTTTATTATTGCATTTAATGTGTCTTTGGGATTTACTATCAAAATTAAATGGAGATTGTGATGTAACCTGGGACCATCGGTATGTTGCTAACATTTCTAATTTCCAGAAGCAGATTTTTTCGGGCATTTCTCTCTTGATTGCCTTCATTTCTTCATGCCCTTCACAGCAAGCAATTCTGAAGGGATGTTAACGCAGCATAACAACTCTTTACCCTTTTTCGAGGCCAATTTTGCAATATGGGCAAAATGATTGGAAATGAAGTCCTGAAAACACTGAAACCATCTGTCAGGGACTCAGTTAAGAAGATCCACACTGTTTCACAGCCAAGGATGGGGATAAATTATGCCTGGCTGGAAATGTCCAAAACAAGTGGATTCCCATTCAAGCTTATTAGGATAAATTACAAAATTTTTTATCCTTTGTTGCCCTGGTAAAAAAAAATCACACTTTCAGATGATGATAAACCATAAGTCACACAAATGAGGAAGAAGTAAAATAATTGTTTTTCTAATAATAAATCATACTCAAAAGCACATGTCACTAAAAGAAACCACAAGTTCCTATTAAAACATCTGTAGACCTATTTACATTCATAGACACAATCCTGTGAAATGTTCCTGTGCATTTTGTAAAAANAAAATAATTGTTTTTCTAATAATAAATCATACTCAAAAGCACATGTCACTAAAAGAAACCACAAGTTCCTATTAAAACATCTGTAGACCTATTTACATTCATAGACACAATCCTGTGAAATGTTCCTGTGCATTTTGTAAAAATAACCCTGTTAATATTTAATCACAAAGTACCAGAAGTACTTGACTAATATTTATTCATGAAATGTATTTGGTAAAATATTAAAGAACTGGAGGGTGGGACTGTTGTGATTAAATTATATCGCTTGGGATGTCAAGCTTTAGAATAAGTCAAACCCTGTGCCTCCTTTCTCTGAAATATTTATTGCCATTATGAAACTACTGACATCTTACATAGAACGCAGTGATTCTCACATGTTTTAACACAGATTTTTATACTAGTAAACAGCGGTCGTCCAAATGCTCCCACAAATGTTGGAGCTGACGTACTTCACAGAAAGCCAAGCTCTCCCAAGTCTAAGTGTAGAGTCACATAAAATGAGTCATCACTTCTGTGTTGCTTCACTCGCAAGGTTGCTGCTGCTGTTGACTCACTTCAGTCGTGTCTGACTCTGTGCGACCCCATAGATGGCAGCCCACCAGGCTCCCCCATCCCTGGGATTCTCCAGGCAAGAACACTGGAGTGGGTTGCCATTTCCTTCTCCAATGCATGAAAGTGAAAAGTGAAAGTGAAGTCGCTCAGTCGTATCCGACCCTCAGCAACTCCATGGACTGCAGCCTTCCAGGCTCCTCCATCCATGGGATTTTCCAGGCAAGAGTACTGGAGTGGGGCGCCATTGCCTTCTTCAAGGTTGAACAAAAATGAAAAATAGGGCTCTTTCTATGAAGTACCAAGTAGAAAGTTTGGTTACAAAATTGCAATTGGTGAGTTAAATGTGTTGGAAAAAACAGCCTGCATATATACCAGGACAAACAGTTTCTTCCCCTCCCCCAACCTCCTGCTAAAATACTGGAAAAAAGTGAATTGAAACTAGTTCAGCGATTTCTGTGCTAACTGGACTCAGTTTGTCGTGATTTTCTTTTTCATTTAGTCTTAATCTGAAGAATTATTTGGTTTTAACTTCTCTCTAGCCATTATGAAGTACTTTTTATTAACAGAAAAGAGGTTGAGTATCTAGTTTGGAGAGTTATGGAATTTGAATGCCCAAATCAAGAGTTTACCTTGAGAGAGATGTTCCAGAGAGAAAGATTAGTAGGTAACTGAGAAGAAATCCCTCTCAAGACTGGGTCTCAGGGTTGTAAGTTTCTGATTTTACCAGTGAAGACGCAGTAGGATTTGAGAGCTAGAGGAATCAAGGTAAAGGCTCAGAGAATAAGGTGGAATGTGGCTAAATTAAATCAAGAACCCAATCACTTTAAACCAGAAATCAAGTCAAAATAGGACCCATTGTCCATCAACTCTTTTAACAGCATATTGAACCTCAATAACTGTTCTGAGTTACTGAAATGCAGAGAAGTTTTTCTGATTTCAGCCATTAAACTGGTCTCTGAACCTAGAGCAGACAGAGATTGAGTATCCAGCTAGGGAACTGGGGGAATGCTGTGGCCAGTCCTTGTGACAACCACTCAAAATGCTAATCCTAAGTGGTTTTACAGACCAGAATTGGAAAGCAAAAATCTTGAGTTTTTCTTCCTAAATCGGGATTACCTTGGGATACTTGACAGACATCTATTTTGAGAGGGACCACTAGTAGGTAAGAGAAAGTTCTCTCTATACAGCCCACAGGCTCATGAATGAATCAATCATTCACATATATAGTAACAGTACCACCCACTCAAGCATTAGCCCCACTTAGACCTCCAGGGGTGTTATAGCCTCTAATTGTGAAAATCGCTCTGAAAGTACCCAAGTGCAGTACCTGGAACATCATTCACAGTCAATAAATTTTAGTTCCTTTTTCCTCTCTCATTATGTTGGTTAGTGGTTTAATGCCCTGGACTATGGCACCAGAATTTTCTGGAATTAGAACAGACTGACATCAGAAAAACTCAGATATCTTTGAATAATAGAGTTTCTTCTATCTGAAAACATCACCCACCTTCCAGAAGGTCCCATATGGAGCACTGAGGAAAGAAAGGGACATCCTGCAAACAGGCCATATCTGCACTAACATAGAAGCAGAAGTAACTGTGTTTTTACCCTCAAATCTCAGCCCTGCATAATGAAGCTGCCAATTACATGAAGTTCTCTTATGCAGAAATTCTATATCCATGCTCCCTCCTTCAGAACTCCATGTGTTATGATTCACAAATTCAAGGAACTCCATAAAATGCCTCTGAAAGGCTTGAGTCCAAATACCCTACATCAGTATCAATACTGAGAGTTGAGAAAGACTTACTACAGAATTCAAAACAGTTATTGATGTTCAGTACACTGCTAAAAGATAGAGCTGATGGACAACTGAGGAACAGAAACAAAAGCATTAGCTATCATTTACTGAACTCTTACCACCTGCCAGAAACTATATACCATGCAAAGCACAAACTATCTCATTTAACCTTCATAATGAAGAACTGATGCCTTTGAACGGTGGTGCTGGAGAAAACTCTTAAGAGTCCCTTGGATGGCAAGGAGATCAAACCAGTCAGTCCCAAAGGAAATCAACCCTGAATATTCATTGGAAGGTCTGATGCTGAAGTTGAAGCTCCAACACTTTGGCCATCTGATGCAAAGAGCAAACTCATAGGAAAAGACCCTGCTTCTGGGAAAGGTTGAGGGTAGGAGGAGAAGAGGGCTACAGAGGATGAGATGGTTGGATGGCATCACCGACTCAATGGACATGAGTTTGAGCAAACTCTGGGAGAGAGTAAAGGACTACAGCCTGGTATGCTGCAGTCCATGGGGTCGCAAAGAGTCAGACGTGACTGAGTGAATGAATAGTAACAACAAACCTTTGAGACGAGCCCTACCATCATGCCCATTTAACAGAGGAGGAAGCTCAGTCTAGAAGTGGTTAAGTAACTTACCCCAGGTCACGCATCCAGTAGGTGGCAAACCTACTCAGAGATCCTGACACAGAAAGATATGTGAAAGACATAAGGCCTCTATTACCTTTCCGAAGAACAAAATGATCTAAATTAGAACAAATACACAAAATGGAGTTGTCGTGTAGTTTCTGTTAAGTGAACACAGTTGGAAGAAAGAACATAAAAGATGTAAGACCTGGGTTCAGTCATTTTGATTTCTATGAGATTAGCTATGCTCGCTATGATTTTCCATTTGAGGGTAGCTCTATTTATTTCAGGGCAAGCTGATAAGTAGAGTTAAATTTTTAAAAAAAAAAAACTGTATTTGAAGAAGCTTAGAATTTTTCCACAGTGATTAAAGAGACATGGTACTAACTCACAAGTAGTACCACTTATGGACTAGAGTTATAAAATGGAAAGAGAGAGGCTAACCTAAGATGCATTTACCATCATATAAACCAGTGAGCTGATGGTTTTGAGGCAGGAGAGAAGGAAACTAATATCAATGAAACACACACTATGTGCTAGGCATTTAACATATTCATTAAACAAATATTTATTAAGTAACTATTATAGGTCAGGTTCTCTGCAAGGCTTAGTGTATAATGGTAAACAAAATAAACACAGTCCCTGTTCTGATATGCATGATCTGTGGTCAGAGAAAATAGACACAGAACAAATAATCATTTGAGTAAATATAAAGTCTGACATATAAAGCCTATGAGCGAGAAATACAAAAGGGCAGGTAGTTTAGATAATGAGTAGGGTCAGGAAAAAAACTAAGGAAATTACATTTAAGCAAAGAACTGAAGAATAAATATGGATTAACCATATCCAGAAAAATAGTAAGGGCTGTCCAGGTAGAGATAACTGCAAACCAAAAACTCTGAGACAAGGACATGATGTGTGCAGGAACTGAAAGGCTGCACAGCCAGAATGTTGAGAATAAAAGTAGAATGAGCTTGGAGAGGTAGGCAGGGGTCAGATCCAGCTTGTCAAGGATGTATCATCTCAATCAGTTAAGTGATAGACGCAGATCTGTATTATGACCAGCTTGCTGCTGCTGTTAGTTGCTCAGTTGTGTTGACTCTTTGAGACCTCACGAACTGCCGCATTCCAGGCTTTCCTTTCCTTCTCTGCCTCCCAGAGTTTGCTCAAACTCATGTCCGTTGAGTTGATGATGCGTCCAACCATCCCACCCTCTGCTGCCGCCTTCTCCTCCTGCCCTCGGCCTTTCCCAGCATCAGGGTCTTTTGCAATGGCCGTCTCACAGATGAGGAACAGGAGCAAGTGAAGGAGTCTGGAAGGTGAATGGAGTGCTGGGAGGCTAAGCGCTGCTTCTTCTCTTTCTCCTCCTTAGAGAAGCACACACTCTGCTCTGCCCCTCCCCATCTTTGAGGAGTCTCAGGATGCCATTTTGCTATCTGTGGCTGACGTGAATTCTGACTAGTTTTGCCTTCAGAAAGGGAGTTTACTCACAAGCAGATAAAAAACACACTCTTCAAAATCAGTTTTATCTGAAACAAAGATGATATTTTAAACTCCTGACATCTCTTGACTTGTTCAAACTCAGAGGGGAAATGATACTTATGGACGTATCTTAGGTCCCATAATATACCCATAATATATCTGCAATTTTAAAATCTAGGGAGACACTCTTTTTCTAAGTATTTTATCCTAGCTATTCAGTTTGGAAAGGGAAAACTAGGTATGCTGAAACTGATCTTTATAACCAGCATCAATACAAGGTAAACACCAATAATGTTTAATCCACAAATGGTCCTGGCAGCTACTATTTTTGTTTTTATGACATTGATTTGAGCTTATCAACCTTTGCTCGTCTCATTTTCACAGAGAATCCTAATCAATACCTGAATCCAAAATGTTCCCTTCAGGAAAATAATTTATCGTTACTGCCTCTTGTATTCTGGCGTATGTCTTAAAATGTACTAGCCTGAAATTGGAAAAATAGGTCTCCTTTTTTTTAATACTGTATTTAAAACATACAAAAAAACTGCCAAGTGGGAAGTTGCCGTTTGAGCCCCCTTCCCCAGTTAACCTCTCTCCTAGCCCACTTCCATCTCATTACATTCTCAGACGTAAAGGAATCGGCTTTCTGGAAGATAAGATAGCTCTCTGTGTCATCCTTCTGCAGAGCAAGAGGAAGTGATGAGAAATCAAAATTTCCCTCACAGACACTTCCGAGATCTCTAAGAAGAGGACACTCTACAGGATGTTTACAGACGAGCTGTGGGTCTGCTGTCTTAGTAAGTGTACTTTGGTCAGAAGCTGCGTGTATTGTGCAAGTTGCTTAGGTGATGCTCACCATATCTAAGTACAGTATGGACTATGACAAAGGTTAAAGGTCATTCTTGAAATGTGACTACGTTTGGAATGCAGTCTGAATGGTGAAAAAGTCCATTTCTGAATCAGAAAAGATCAGACATTATTTTTGTCTGATACAATACTTTTCCTGGATGAGAAATGACCATTATTTTTATTGAAGGAAAAGAAAAAATTAAACTCACATGTGTATGCCCATTTTCCTTTTCTTACTCCCAAAAGTGACAGCTTGTTGAAGATGTTTTCATCATTTTTGGAGAAGTTCAGTTCTATGACACTTAAACAAGTTCAGGATAAATAATCCAGAAGCAACCAAGTTCAGGATAAATAATCCAAAAGCAATTTATAATCCAAAAAGGGGAGGGCTAAATTCATTTAATTATTGCTTTAATTTCTAAAATATCCTTCAAATATATTTATTAAATCTTTTTTTCTCTTTTTTTAATAAAAGACAGTCCAAATGCTTTGTGGAATTCACAAAAGAAGCCAGAATCTATTTCTTGAGAGCTGCCATCACTGAATCCTGAGTTGCAAGCATTGCCATCATCCTGCTTGATGGTGGAAACCTAGACAAGCTATAGCAGAAAGAGCAGACCAAATATTTCAGGCACAAAATCAAACTACCGCGTTGTGCCAATACTTAAAAACTAATACAATGCTGATATGCAATGCCTAATACATAAAGTTGAAATTTGCTGGGCACAGTTTGAAATCTACTGAGACTGTGTGAGGTCTTTAAAGCAGTGTGTGTGATTGTGCCCATTGTCACCTTAGCATGAAGGCAGCATCATGCCTGGCAATATGGACGACAGGAAACACATTTCTGTGGACTTGAGTTTGTTACAAGGGAAGAGGATGAAAGATTCTCAGTTTCATGAATGTCTACATAGATCAGATGGTTCTGTGGATTGCAATAGGCATTTCTGAGGCCTTTTACAGGTCACTTATTAAAAGAAAACAAAAAAATAGGTGTGTCATTTGGTCTAGCTTGCACAGCCAAGACTATAAATTTCTAGTTGTTTCTATTAGAAAAAAAAA
>SJYA01011551.1:0-12632 GCA_006410615.1 Neotragus moschatus
CATTGGAAGGACTGATGCTGAAGCTGAAACTCCAATACTTTAGCCACCTGATGCAAAGAACTGACTCACGGGAAAAGACTCTGATGCTGGGAAATACTGAAGGCACCAGGAGAAGGGGAAACAGAGGATGAGATGGTTGGATGGCATTACCAATTCAATGGACATGAGTTTGAGCAAATTCTGGGAGTTGATGATGGACAGGGAAGTCTTACATGGGGTCTCAAAGAGTCAGACATGACTAAGCAACTGAACTGAACTGATGCCTCTGAGGTCCCAACTTTTAATATCAGGTAAGCGTAGCCTTCTTATTGCAAATGAAAAGGGATGAAGAGTAAGGAATAGGCAAATTACTTTGTAACCACACTGCAGATGTCTTATTTCCAAGCACATCCCTTTACCAGACACTCAGGAATTGGGACATCATTAACAAATATAGCTCACCAGTCCTCTAAAAACTTAATGCTAGACTCCATCCACCCACTTCCATTATGAATGTAGTGCTATCCCTAGAACTCAAACTTCTTGATTAAAATAAATCACCTCCATCAATTTTATATTTAAGGAGTAGATGATTTTACTACTCCAGGAAACATTCTATTGACCAAAGAATGAAGATTTTGATTTCATTTTTCATTTGTTTGACCTTTAGGGGTATTGACCTAAGAAAGGGGATTTTTCTCAGAGATTCCTCATTAAGAGTTTCAAGCAAGGAGATCCATGAAGGAGAAAAAAATGTTAAAGAACTATGCTATTGTTCAGAGTTATTAATGAAAAGTTTGGGGATTATTAAATTTAAAATCTCAGCTATTATAAAGAAATAAATACCCATTATTTACAGGAGTTAGAAATTCTGCCAAGTGACTGAATCTGTGACATAAAGATTAGAAAGATCTAAAATATGACTACATATCTAAACTATGGAGGGCCATTACAAAACTCACACACCATACTCCCTTTCTTTTATATGGACAACAAAACTTAAGCCTGTGTATAAAATTTAAGATTAGGAAATTTCCAATTGATTTATTTCATATCAGTGATCATGAGAAATATCATTAAATATCGTGGTATCATTGAAATATCCACACAGAAGTTCCTGAAATGCGTCTTGGTGACACAAAGCTAAGAGACTATTTGCTACCCTTACTACCGGCTGTATATTTCAGTAATTAAACTGACTGGCTAAATAAGTGTTACCACACAGCTGCAAAACCTTAAAGAAACTGTAGATAAGCTATTAAACTATGATTTATGAAGTCAGCTCTTATTCAACCAAATGATTAGAATTTAATGTTAGCCTGCTTAGCTGTGAAGAGGTTAGAACAATTCAGAAGAAAAAAAAGTATGAGGAAATAAGATTATGAGAAGATTTGTGTCTCATATCTTAATAAGCCATTTACTCAGTTATCAACCATTTCTTCAAAGTTCAGTAACAGGCACATTAGGGAATATAAAGTGTCAAATATGGCCCTACCCTCAGAAGGCTTGAAAAATGAAGTGAAAGTCGTTCAGTCGTGTCTGACTCTTTTCGACACCATGGACTATGCAGTCTGTGGAATTCTCTACGTCAGAATACTGGAGCGGGTAGCCTTTCTCTTCTCCAGGGGATTTACACAACCCAGGGATCGAACTCAGGCCTCCCTCATTGCAGGAGGTTTACTTAGTCTAATATGAGAACCAGATTTGTACACAAATACTCACATTACAGGGCATCATGGTGTCACAAATACAACACTATGGAAATCAGATTTGGGCACAAATACTGCCAGTTAGGGAGCTAAGAAAAGACTTCAGATAAAAGTAGCATTAGTAGGGCTTTGATGGTATACAGTGTTTGGATATGAAGGAGAGCAGAATTGAACCAAAATGTACATGGAATAGAATGCCATCCAATTTGATTAAAGTGTCTTAAGTGTGAGGTAAACTAGGGTGAAATAGGAAACAGCATCAAATAATAAACATAAGCGTTATGATCTCTGAGCTGTGCATATGGCAATATGTGAAGAACAGTTTTAATTGGACAAAATTAGCCAAATATTTACCATGGGTCCACTGTGTGTCAGACATAGAGAGTTATGGGAAAGAGCTACATGGAAGGCAACTGTAACAGTCAAGTTGTAAGTAATGAGGGCCAGGATCGAGAAGGCAAAGGTACCAGGATCAGGTACCTCACCTGTCTCACTTTTACTTTTATATCCTTTGTTCTTAGAACAGTGCACACAAGTGGACATTGGGTAGATAGAGTTGGTAGTCAATGTGTTCAGTTGCTTCAGTCATGTCTGATTCTTTGTGACCTCATGGACTGTCGCCCACTAGGATCCTCTGTCCATGGAATTCTCAAAGCCAGAATACTCCAGGGGATTGCCATGCCCTCCTCCAGAGGATCTTTCCAACCCAGAGATTGAACCTGTGTCTCTTGCATCTCCTGCACTGGCAGGCGGGTTCTTTACCACTAGCATCACCTGGGAAGGTAGTCAATAAACCCTCATAAATGAGTAAATAAAAAATGAAATAAAGCAAACCAACCACAGAGGTTTATGTCTAGGTGAATGGGGGATTGAAGAGTCCTTTAATAAAAAATTAGAAACTCATTTGAATAAAAAGTACAAAAGTTATGGATGTGATATCTTCAAAGGACACTTGTGATGAAAATCCTAGTTTCTTGCCCACTCATCAAGCGTTCATGCACCTTGTACTCAGGATTTAGATGAATACTGTTTTGCAACTGCCTTGTATCTTTATCAATGAAAAATGACTCAAGAATAATAAAAATCATCTCTTCATAGGTAGGTCAAAAGCAACAATGATCATTGTCAGTGAGAAGGCCAGCTAAAGAGAAGTAATTATACTGTAAATCGGGAGAAATGTGAAATGGCATTGAAAATTGATTTGTGAATAAAAATTAAATTCAACAATGACAAGAGAAGAAAACCTAATCTATGTGCTAACCAAAAGATAACAGAAGCTATGCTTGCTACCTCACAGGGCCAATCCCAGAAAGATACTGACTAGGGGAACCAGGTTACAACAACACGAGGCCAAAATACTTGCTTTGACTCTGTTCCAGGATGTCGGCTTTTATGAAGCTGTCATTTTAAGGATAAACATGAAATTTAAATAGGACAATGGGGGATAGCTTTGTTGACCTACGAGCAAGTACAATTCCTTAATATGTTGAATAAAATAGAAGCAGCATCCCAAATCCATTCATTTTAGTGTTTTAAGCCCATGACACAATGGATAGATGTACTGACTATCTTTTGCTGTTGTTGTTCAGTTGTGTCTTACTCTTTGTGGCCCCATGGATTATAGCCCTCCAGGCTCCTCTGTCTATGGGATTCTCCAGGCAAGAACACTGGAGTGGGTAGCCACTCCCTTCCCCAGGGGATCTTCCCTACCCAGGGATCAAATCTGTATCTCCTGCACCAACAGACAGTCTTTACCACTGAGACACCAAGGAAGTCCTCTTTTAGCTAATCATAAAAGAAATACGAGTTTCCATCAATACTTTACTTAGTTATTTTTGCTCTTTAATATAGGAATTATTTAGTTATTAAGAGAGTAAGATGAACATAAGAAAAAAAATATGATGAATCTTTGCTGATAGGAAAATTTTAAGTTACTTTGTGTATTTCAACAGGGCAAAATATATGTTAATCTTCAGGTGCCTAACACAATAGATAATAAGTAGGGCTCTTTTCTCCACTTTAGAATGGAAGAAGGACATAAAATTAGGGGGAGCACAGTTCAATTCAGTTCACTTGCTTAGTCGTGTCTGACTCTTTGTGACCCCATGGACTGCAGGATTCCAGACATCCCTGTCCATCATCAACTTCTGGAGTTTAACCAAACTCATGTCCATTGAGTTGGTGATGCCATCCAACCATCACATCTTCTATTGTCCCCTTCTCCTCCTGTTCTCAACCTTTCCCAGCATCAGGGTCTTTTCAAATGAGTCAGCTCTTTGCATAAGGGGGCCAAAGTATTGGAGTTTCAGCTTCATCATCTTCCTTTCTTTCTTATATCACCTTCCAGTGAACACCCAGGACTGATCTCCTTTAGGATAAAATGATTGGATCTTCTTGCAGTCCAAGGGACTCTCAAGAGTCTTTTCCAACACCATAGTTCAAAAGCATCAATTCTTCAGTGCTCAGCTTTCTTTATAGTCCAAATCTCACATCCATACATAACCACTGGAAAAACCATAGCCTTGACTAGACAGACCTTTGTTGACAAAGTAATGTCTCAGCTTTTGAATATGCTGTCTAGGTTGGTCATAACTTTCCTTCCAAGGAGTAAGTGTCTTTTACTTTCATGGCTGCAATCACCATCTGCAGTGATTTTGCAGTGCAAAAAATAAAATCAGCCACTGTTTTCACTGTTTCCCCATTTATTTGCCAAGAAATGATGGGACCAGATGCCATGATCTTAGTTTTCTAAATGTTGAGCTTTAAGCCAACTTTTTCACTCTCCTCTTTCACTTTCTTCAAGAGGCTCTTTAGTTCTTCTTTGCTTTCTGCTATAAGGGTGGTGTCATCTGCATATCTGAGGTTATTGATATTTCTCCCAGCTATCTTGATTCCAGCTTGTGCTTCCTCCAGCCTTGCGTTTCTCTTGATGTACTCTGCATATAAGTTAAATAAGCAAGGTGACAATATGCAGCCTTGACATACTCTTTTTCCTACTGTGAACCAGTCTGTTGTTTCATGTCCAGTTCTAACTGCTGCTTCCTGAACAATATAGATTTCTCAAGAGACAGGTAAGGTGGTGTGGTATTCCCATCCCTTTCAGAATTTTCCAGAGTTTATTGTGATCCACACAGTCAAAGGTTTTGGCAGAAATAGATGTTTTTCTGGAATTCTCTTGCTTTTTCCATGATCCAACGGATGTTGGCAATTTGATCTCTGGTTCCTCTGCCTTTTCTAAAACCAGCTTGAACATCTGGAAGTTCACAGCTCACGTATTGCTGAAGCCTGGCTTGGAGAATTTTGAGCATTACTTTACTAGCATGTGAGATGAGTGCAATTGTGCAGTAGTTTGAGCATTTTTTGGCATTCCCTTTCTTTGGGATTGGAATGAAAACTGACCTTTTCTACTCCCATGGAGATTCAGACTTAAATTGAAGACAGATCATGAATTCCCTATTGCCAAATTCAGATTTAAATTGAAAAAAGTAGGGAAAATCAGTAGACCATTCAGGTATGACCTAAATCAAATCCCTTATGATTATACAGTGGAAGTGAGAAATGGATTTAAGGGACTAGATCTGATAGATAGAGCTCCTGATGAACTATGGACTGAGGTTTGTGACATTGTACAGGAGACAGGGATCAAGACCACCGTATGGAAAAGAAAAGCAAAAGAGCATGTCTGGTACACCTGGAACCTTGTCAGTGGGTAGCAGGAGAAACGGAGAAGGCAATGGCATCCCACTCCAGTACTCTTGCCTGGAAAATCCCATGGACCAAGGAGCCTGGTGGGCTGCAGTCCATGGAGTCGCTAAGAGTCGGACACGACTCAGTGACTTCACTTTTCACTTTTCACTTGCATGCATTGGAGAAGGAAATGGCAACCCACTCCAGTGTTCTTGCCTGGAGAATCCCGGGGATGGGGGAGCCAGGTGGGCTGCCGTCTATGGGGTCGCACAGAGTCGGACACGACTGAAGTGACTTAGCAGCAGCAGCAGTTGTAATAAGCATCATAAAGTAAGTCAGGGTAGAGGTATTAATAATAACAGAGGGACTCCAGAAAATTCAGAGATTCTTTTCATGACTGATTTTAATTTTCTTTTTCTTTTTTTTTTACATTTTTAAAGATAAAGATTTTATTTAAAAAATGGCAAATATAATACATGCTTCCTGGTTCATGGTACACATAGTTATTTGATTATAATCACTAAGTGATATGTTGTATGATAAAATTGTTCATATATTTAGTTTCTTTAATGTTTTATAATCATGATAAACATGAATCTTTAGGGTAAGTCATTCAGATTCTGTACTCTCAACATTAATAGATAATTTTATCTTCATCATGTCTGGTTACATTTTCAGGGATGCAAAAGTAGATATTTAAAAAAAAATAAAATCCAGTCCATTCATTTGAAATTCAATAGATTTCTGATTATTTTGTACACTGCACTCTTCATTCTTAAGAAAATCCCTTTTATTATTCAGTTTCTCTAAAATTCAAAATATTGTGTATATGTATATATATATATATATATATATATATATATATAATATACTGGAGAAGCAAATGGCAAACCACTTCAGTAATCTTGCCTTGAGAACTCCATGAACAGTATGAAAAGGCAAAATGATAGGATACTGAAAGAGGAACTCTCCAGGTCAGTAGGTGCCCAATATGCTACTGGAGATCAGTGGAGAAATAACTCCAGAAAGAATAAAGGGATGGAGCCAAGGCAAAAACAATGCCAAGTTGTGGATGTGACTGGTGATAGAAGCAAGTTCCAATGCTGTAAAGAGCAATATTGCATAGGAACCTGGAATGTTAGGTCCATGAATCAAGGGAAAGTGGAAGTGGTAAAACAGGAGATGGCAAGACTGAACGTCAATATTCTAGGAATCAGCAAACTAAAATGGACTGGAATGGGTGAATTTAACTGAGATGACCTTTATATTTACTACTGTGGGCAAGAATCCCTTAGAAGTAAAAGAGTAGCCATCATGGTCACCAGAGAGTCCAAAATGCACTACTTGGGTGCAATCTCTAAAACAACAGAATGAACTCTGTTCGTTTCCAAGGCAAACCATTCAATAGAAAAGTAATCCAAGTCTATGCTCCAACCAGTAAAGCTGAAGAAGCTGAAGTTGAACGGTTCTATGAAGACATACAAGACATTCTAGAACTAACACCCAAGAAAGATGTCCTTTTCATTATAGGCAACTGGAATGCAAAAGTAGGAAGTCAAGAAACACCAGGAGTAACAAGCAAATTTGGCCTTGGAATACGGAATGAAGCAGGGCAAAGGCTAATAGAGTTTTGCCAAGGGAATGCACTGGTCATACCAAACACCCTCTTCCAACAACACAAGAGAAGACTCTACATATGGACATCACCAGATCGTCAACACTAAAATCAGATTGATTATATTCTTTTTGCAGCCAAAGATGGAGAAACTCTATACAGTCAACAAAGACAAGAACAGGGGCTGACTGTGGCTCAGATTATGAGCTCCTTACTGCCAAATTCAGACTTAAATTGAAAAAAGTAGGGAAAACCACTAGACCATACAGGTATGACCTAAATCAAATCCCTTATGGTTATACATTGGAAGTGAGAAATAGATTTAAGGGCCTAGATCTGATACATAGAGTGCCTGATGGACTATGGACTGAAGTTTGTGACATTGTACAGGAGACAGGGATAAAGACCATCCCCAATCAAAAGAAATGCAAAATGGCAAAATGGTTATCTGGGGAGGCCCTACAAATANCTTATGGTTATACATTGGAAGTGAGAAATAGATTTAAGGGCCTAGATCTGATACATAGAGTGCCTGATGGACTATGGACTGAAGTTTGTGACATTGTACAGGAGACAGGGATAAAGACCATCCCCAATCAAAAGAAATGCAAAATGGCAAAATGGTTATCTGGGGAGGCCCTACAAATAGCTGTGAAAAGAAGAGAGGCGAAAAGCAAAGGAGAAAAGGAAAGATATANGAATGCAAAAGTAGGGAGTCAAGAAACACCTGGAGTAACAGGCAAATTTGGCCTTGGAATATGGAATGAGGGCAAAGGCTAATAGAGTTTTGCCAAGAGAATGCACTGATCATAGCAAATACCCCTTTTCAACAATACAAGAGAAGACTCTACACATGGACATCACCGTATGGTCAACACCAAAATCAGATTTATTATATTCTTTGCAGTCAAAGATGGAGAAGCTCTATACAGTCAGCAAAAACAATACCAGGAGCTGACTGTGTCTCAGATCATGAGCTCCTTGTTGCCAAATTCATACTTAAATTGAAGAGTAGGGAAACCACTAGACCATTCAGGTATGAACTAAATCAAATCCCTTATGATTATACAGTGGATGTGAGAAATAGATTTAAGGCACTAGATCTGATAGACAGAGAGTCTGATGAACTATGGATGGAGGTTTCTGAAACTGAACAAGAAACAGGGATCAAGGCCATCTCCATGGAAAAGAAACACAAAAAAAGCAAAATGGCTGTCTGGGGAGGCCTTACAAATAGCTGTAAAAAGAAGAGAAGTGAAAAGCAAAAGGGAAAAGGAAAGATATAAACATCTGAATGCAGAGTTCTAAAGAATAGCAAGGAGAGATAAGAAAGCCTTCCTCAGCGATCAATGCAAAGAAATAGAGGAAAACAATAGAATGGAAAAGACTAGAGATCTCTTCAAGAAAATTAGAGATACCAAGGGAACATTCCATGCAAAGATGGGGTCAATAAAGGACAGAAATGGTATGGACCTAACAGAGGCAGAAGATATTAAGAAGAGGTGGCAAGAATACACAGAACTATACAAAAAAGATATTCATGACCAAGATAATCATGTTGGTGTGATTATAGAGCCAGACATCCTGGAGTGTGAAGTCAAGTGGGCCTTAGAAAGCATCACTATGAACAAAGTTAGTGGAGGTGATGGAATTCCAGTGGAGCTATTTCAAATCCTGAAACGTGATGCTGTTAAAGTGCTGTACTCAATATGCCAACAAATTTGGAAAACTCAGCAGTGGTCACAGGACTGGAAAAGGTCAGTTTCATTCCAATCCCAAAGAAAGGCAATGCCAAAAAATTTTCAAACTACCTCACAATTGCACTCACCTCACACACTAGTTTAGGAATGCTCACAATTCTCCAAGCCAGGCTTCAGCAATATGTGAACCGTGAACCTCATATGTCCAGGCTGGTTTTAGAAAAGGCAGAGCAACCAGAGATCAAATTGCCAACATCCACTTGATCATCAAAAAAGCAAGAGAGTNAATTCTCCAAGCCAGGCTTCAGCAATATGTGAACCGTGAACCTCATATGTCCAGGCTGGTTTTAGAAAAGGCAGAGCAACCAGAGATCAAATTGCCAACATCCACTTGATCATCAAAAAAGCAAGAGAGTTCCAGAAAAACATCTATTTCTGTTTTATTGACTATGCCAAAACCTTTGACTGTGGTCACAATAAACTGTGGAATACCAGACCACCTGACCTGCCTCTTGAGAAACCTATGTGCAGGTCAGGAAATAACAGTTAGAAATGGACATGGAACAACAGACTGGTTGCAAATAGGAAAAGGAGTACGTCAAGGCTGTATATTGTCACCCTGCTTATATAACTTCTATGCAGAGTACATCATGAGAAACGCTGGGCAGGAAGAAGCACAAGCTGGAATCAAGATTGCTGGGAGAAATATCAATAACCTCAGATTTGCAGACGATACCACTCTTATGGTAGAAACTGAAGAGGAAAAAAAAAAGCCTCTAGATTCAAGTCAAAGAGGAGAGTGAAAAAGTTGGCTTAAATCTCAACATTCAGAAAACGAAGATCATAGCATCTGGTCCCATCATTTCATGGGAAAAATAGATGGGGAAACAGTGGAAAAAGTATCCGACTTTATTTGCGGGGCTCCAAAATTACTGCAGATGGTGACTGCAGCCATGAAATTGAAAGAGGCTTATTCCTTGAAAGGAAACTTATGACCAACCTAGATAGCATGTTAAAAAGCAGAGACAATACTTTGCCAACAAAGGTCTGTCTAGTCAAGGCTATGGTTTTTCCAGTGGTCATGTATGGATGTGAGAGTTGGACTGTGAAGAAAGATAAGTGCCTAAGAATTTATGCTTTTGAACTGTAGTATTGGAGAAGACTCTTGAGAGTCCCTTGGACTCCATGGAGATCCAACCAGTCCATTCTAAAGATGATCAGCCCTGGGATTTCTTTGGAAGGACTGATGCTAAAGCTGAAACTCCAATACTTTGGTCACCTCATGCGAAGAGTTGACTCTTTGGAAAAGACTCTGATGCTAGGAGAGATTGGTGGTAGGAGGATAAGGGGACGACAGAGCATGAGATGGCTTGATGGCATCACCAACTCGATGGACATGAGTTTGAGTGAACTCCGGGAATTGGTGACGGACAGGGAGGCCTGGCATGCTGCAACTCATGGAGTAGCAAAGAGTTGGACATGACTGAGCGACTGTACTGACTGAACTGAATTCATAAAAATGTAATTCATGACACTCATAACATGAATATTATAGGACCAGAAAAGAGTTTCTCGAGTGGCTCAGTGGTAAAGAATCCTCCTGCCAATATAAGAAATGTGGGACAAGAAGAAACCTGGAGGAAGAAATGGCAACCTACTCCAGTATTCTTGCCTGGGAAATCCCATGGACAGAGGTGCCTGGCAGGCTTCAGTCCATGGGATCACAAAGAGTCAGAGAAAACTTAGCAACTCAACCAGTAAAAGATTGGAATTTTTGTATGTGACTGAACTTGTTATCAGTTTAAAATTTAATGCTGTACTTTAGAATGTTTTAACTGTTGCTTCCTGACCTACAGATTTTTCAGTAGGCAGGTTAGGTGGTCTGGTATCCCTATCTCTTAAAAAATTTTCCACAGTTTGTTGAGATTCACACAGTCAAAGGCTTTGCATAGTCAATAAAGCAGAATTAGATGTTTTTGTGGAATTCTCTTGCTTTTTTGATGATCCAATGGATGTTGGCAATTTGATCTCTGATTCCTCTACCTTTTATAAATCTAGCTTGTGCATCTGGAAGTTCATAGTTCATGTACTGTTGAAGCCTGGCTTGGAGAATTTTGAGCATTACTTTACTAGCTTGTGAGATGAGTGCAATTGTGTGGTAGTTGGAGCATTCTTTGGCATTGTCTTTCTTTGGGAAAACATTTGGAATGAAAACTGACATTTACCAGTCCTATTGCCACTGCTGAGTTTTGCAAATTTGCTGAGATATTGAGTGTATTGAGTGGATCACTTTCACAACATCATCTTTTAGGATTTGAAATAGCTCAACTGGAATTCCATCACCTCCACTAGCTTTGTTCGTAGTGGTGCTTCCTAAGGCCCAGTTGAATTCACATTCCAGGATGTCCAGCTCTGAGTGATCACACCAACATGATTACACCTGGGTCGTGAAGATCTTTTTTGTATAGTTCTTCTGTGTATTCTTGTGACGTCTTCTTAATATCTTCTGCTTCTGTTAGGCCCATAACATTTCTGTCCTTTATTGAGCCCATCTTTGCGTGAAATGCTTTCTTGGTGTCTCTAATTTTCTTGAAGAGATCTCTAGTCAGTAAGCAACAGTTAGAACTGGTCATGGAACAATGGGCTGGTTCCAAATCGGTAAAGGCGTATATCAAGGCTATATATTATGACCCTACTTATTTAACTTATATGCAGAAATTCTGGGCTGAATGAAGCACAAGCTGGAATCAAGATTGCCAGGAGAAATGTCAGTAACCTCAGATAAGCAGATGACAGCATCCTTATGGCAGAAACAAAGAAGAACTGAAGAACCTCTTGATGAAAGTGAAGGAAGAGACTGAAAATATTGGCTTAAAACTCAACATTCAGAAAACTTAAGATCATGGCATCTGGTCCCATCACTTCATGGCAAATAGATGGGGAAGCAAAGGAAACAGTAGGAGACTTTATTGTTTGGGGCTCCAAAATCACAGCAGATGTTGACTCCAGCCATGAAATTAAAAGATGCTTGCTCCTTAGAAGAAAAGTTATGACAAACCTATACCTCATATTAAAAAGCAGAGACATTAATTTGCCAACAAATTTCCATGTAGTCAAGGCTATGGTTTTTCCAGTAGTCACGTATCGATGTGAGAGTTGGACTATAAAGAAAGCTGAGTGCCAAAGAATTGGTCTTTTTTTTATGATTTTCTTTTTTTTTTGTATTTCCTTTTTATTTCTTTCTTTAAAAAAATTATTTTACTTTACAATACTGTATTGGTTTTGCCATACATCAACGTGAATCTGCCACGGGTGTACATGAGTTCACAATCCTGAACCCCCTTCCCACCTCCCTCCCAATACCATCTCTCCAGGTCATCCCACTGCAAAGGCCCCAAGGATCCTGTATCCTGTATTGAACCTAGACTGGTGATTCGTTTCTTACATGATATTATACATGTTTCAATGCCATTCTCCCAAATCATCCCACCCTCGCCCTCTCCCACAGAGTCCAAAAGTCTGTTCTATACATCTGTGTCTCTTTTGCTGTCTCGCATACAGAGTTATCATTACCATCTTTCTAAATTCCATATATATGTGCTAGTATAGTACTCTTGCTGGAAAATCCCATGGATGGAAAAGCCTCGTGGGCTGCAGTCCATGGGGTCGCTAAGAGTCGGACATGATTGAGCAACTTCACTTTCACTTTTCACTTTCATTCATTGGAGAAGGCAATGACACCCCACTCCAGTATTCTTGCCTGGTGAATCCCAGGGATGGGGGAGCAGGCGGGCTGCCGTCTATGGGGTCGCACAGAGTCGGACACGACTGAAGCAACTTAGCAGCAGCATACTGTACTGGTGTTTTTCTTTATGGCTTCCTTCACTCTGTATAATTGGCTCCAGTTTCATCCACCTCATTAGAACTGATTCAAATGTATTC
>SJYA01011553.1:0-12551 GCA_006410615.1 Neotragus moschatus
GGAGGCCTGGCGTGCTGCGATTCATGGGGTCGCAAAGAGTCAGACACGACTTAGCAACTGAACTGAACTGAACTGGAAAATGATTATGATAAAGTTAAAAAGCAAGATATAAAACGGTATCAAGCATAATCCCAGCTACCTAGAAATACTTTTATGCATGGGGAAAAAAACTGGAAGGAGATGTTAAAATGGTAATGATGGTTAAGTTTAAGATTATGAATAATTTTCCTGTATTTTTCACAGCCAGCATGTGTAACTTTTATCAGTTGACAAGGTAAAACCCTCTAAACATGTTCCTCATTCACTCACCCAAAATACGGATTCTATCAATGCTGAGGAAGAAAGCAAAAATACTAATAAATTGTGGAAGAGTCATCAGTATTACATTCCAAAAGAATGATCAATATGGGAAAAAGTAAAACAAAATTTTACCCATGGGAAAATCTTATTTGAATTTTTCTCAAGTTTTTGTACTATTTCTGTATTTAATTATAATGTTAATAGGAATCTAATTATCAAATTATAGTTTATTGATTAGTTGTACTGTGAATTAGTCCCACAGTACAACTAATCAATAAACTATTTTTAGGATTTAATAGTATTACAAAAAAGCACTGTCCCAAAAGAACAAAAAAGTATACAAAAAAGCATTTTCCCTTTTCAGAAATTGAAGAAAGCCTATTTCACAGGTGAGCAAGCCACTGGGTCTAGTTTAAAGTCCTGTGGCAATGAGCTTTTCAGACACTTGTGAAATGAACAGACAGGTTTTGATTCAAAGGGTCAGCTTGTCATTCTTTTGCCATTAGTGCTTTCACAGAAGTCAATGAATTTGATTAATAAGAGTGGGCATATGTAAGTCATTTCAATAGTTATGATCATAGAACAAGATTTGAGAAATTTTAGCCAATAGTTTTTAGTTTTCAGATGGATCTTAGAACTAAGTCATCAAATTAAGGAGCTGTGTACACGTGATTGGGCTTCCCAGGTGGCCAATGCAAGAGGCATAAGAGACATGGGTTCGATCCCTGTGTCGGGAAGATCCCCTGGAGGAGGAAATGGCAACCCACTCCAGTATTCTCGCCTGGAGAATCCCATGGACAGAGGAGCCTGGCAGGCTACAGTCCATAGGATTGCAGAGAGAGCGACTTAGCATGCATGCATCCAGGTGATCAGAAAACTCTCTACAAAAAATCAGAAGGCTGTTTTTACACAGGAAAGACCAAAAGGCCTAGAGATGTGATGCCTTCCCAGATCTAAAACTACCACCACCACCCACTTGACATCTGATCATAGCACTATAAATTCCTTTTACCCAGTGAAAGTAGAGCTTGTTGGCTCATGGCTGGTAACTGAGAGTTCCTCACATCTCTAACCTGCTTAAGATGGCCAAGTATCAACAAAGCTTTTCCCAAATGTGCTGTTAGAATGTCCACACGGATTCCATGAAGGGAGAAACTCAAGAAATATAATTTAGTTAGAATTACAAAAATTTTTAATGAAGTTTCTCTATAGAATTTTAAAAACAGAATTTGAAACAGTTTTGTATCATATATGGAGAACTGGTTTAAAAAATTAAATAAGGAACAAGAAGTTGGATGTTTCCATATGTTTTCCACAATAAAATGTTTAAGACAGTTCCCAATATCTTCATAAATGACACAGAAGACAATACAGAGTAATATTTCAAACAGAGTGGGATAAACTGAGAAAAGGGCTTAAGCCATGTGAATGATTATAATATTATTAACCTTTGATTTAGGCAAGTTAAAAACAGAAAGCATACATGAAAATTAAGTACCCCACATAGTAATTAAAATATAATGGTTGTAGACTAGTTTCACCTAATAAAAAGTCATCCCAATACATGTTGATACCTCATGACAGTAGCCCAGAATCTCTGATAGGATTCTTTTTTTTTTTTTTTTGATAGGATTCTTTATAGAAGAGACTCAGTAAATATTTGATTATTTAAATGTTACTGTAGACATAAGGACTAACTAACAGATTAGTCGCTCAGGCACATCTGACTCTGCGACCCCACGGGCTATAATCCATTGGGCTCCTCTGTCCATGCAATACTCCAGGCAAGAATATTGGAGTGGGTGGCCATTCCCTTCTCCAGGGGATCTTCCCAACCCACGGATCAAACCCAGATCTCCTGCACTGCCAGCAGATTCTTTACCATATGAGCCACCAGGGAAGCCCAAGGACTAATACAAACATAGCAAAATTACATTCTTACCTTTGCAAAAAACCATGGTATTCTCTTTCAATGAGTGATACACCCAACAAGTGGGAACGAGAACAAGCCAAGAACTCAGGGGTCATCTTCCTCTCCAAGGGCATCTAATAAGATCATCAAGTTCCACCAACTCTGTCCTAAAGACTCAGTCACTTCTCCATTCTTGGTACCAAGGCTTGGTTATCACTTCTTTCTAAGCTATTATAGTAAATTCTTATCTGATTTACTTTCCTCTGCAATTCTTCCCTCACTAGTCTATCCACCAGGACACCCTCCCAGGGCGGTCTTTCTAAAGCAGATACCATCAAGTATTCCCGTGTTTCTAGTTTCTGTAACGTCTCCTCACTGCCTATTGCATAAGGTACAATCAATGTAACGGGATTCAGACTCTTCGAATCGCGGATCCTCCCCGGTCTGCGTCTGCTGCAGCGCTGAAGCACTGGCAATGCTGTAGTGCTGTTCCCTATTTCTTTGCCTGTCAACATGCTGGTTCCTCTGCTTGGAATTTCCTTCCTCATCCTCTGGCTTCTTGAACAACCTTAACATCCCAATATCCAGTTAGTTTACCTCCACTTTTAAGACTTTCTTTCCTCAGTCATACCCTCCTTTCTCTTGTCTCTTTACTTTATACCTCCTAAATTTCATTTATCATAGCAGAGCACAATTCTGTGTCCTCCTGACTACGAGGACAAGATACAGATACTCGTTTCTGTATCCCCAACACATGCATTAAACATCGGCAGTACATCCAACGTTTGTTGAATAAATAAATGAGCAAAAGACCAAAAAGAACAAAACTTCTGAACCTATGACAATTCTTATAGTTTTGGTAACCACACTAACAAGCAGTTAAATAGGTAGAAAAGATTTAGAGAAAGGCAATTACAAAAAGTAAAGAAAGAAAGAAAGCAACTTCCATGTAAGGAAAGATGAAAGAAAACAAGCTTCTTCAATTTACAGAGAATGAGATGGGTAATAACTAAAGGTAAAATTACTATGTACAAAATAAATAAGCAACAAAGATATACTGTACAGCACAAGGAAATACAGCCATTGTTTTGTAATAAACTTAAATGGAGTATAATCTATAAAAATATTGACTGTCACACACACAAAAAGCACAAAAGATAAATGGAACAAACATGATATTGTTTACTAAATCCTGGAAGTGTGCAATCAGGTATACTAAAAGGAGTTCTTTTTAGGAACTCTATTATTTAACAGAGAGTAAATTTAAACTCAAGGCAGTAAGCCAAAACAACAATGGTGGAAGTGGACCACATGGAAAAGCACTTAGCATAGTGCCAAGCACAAAATATGTATCTGACATATACTATTATTATGGTTTCCAATAGTCAAGTGTGCAACTCCCTCCATAGGAAGCAAATGAGTATCAACAGTAATCAGTACCTTTCAGTCCACAGAAACACCTCGTTGCACGTAACACAGAGGCAAACATCTAAATTGAGAGAGCTCCTTGTTACAGGAAGTAAATACGGTCCCTCAACATCCACACGGGATTTGTTTTAGGAACTCCGCTTACCCTCTACTCCTGCCACTGGAAACCAAATTCCACTGATACTCAAGCTCCTTATAAAATCGTATAGTATTTGCATATAATCTATGCACATCCTCTCATGTACTTTGAACCATCTCTAGATTACCTATTACAAAACTATACAAATGATTATAAATATGATGTAAATGCTACGTAAGTAGGTGCCAGCACAGCAAATTCAAGGTTTGCTTTTTCAAACTTTCAATTTCCCCCTGGATATTTTCAATCCATGGATGGTTGAATCCATGGATGCAGGCTGCGGGAACAGTGGGCTGACTGTATGTGTATCTACTGTGTAAACAGCAGCCTTTACGTTTTGATGCTTCTTATTCTGCCAACCACTCAACTAGAGTCTGCCCAAGAAAAGCCTGTACTGTATCTTTCCCTTCTTTTAACCACTTTTTTAAGGAGAATCTCCCACTGATAGAAAGCATGTATGCATGCTAGATGCATACACACAGATGAGCACACATACACTCACTCTTTGTTTTGGGCAAGCACCAGTCTTCAAACACTTCTCAATCTACTGCCTGACTCAAAAACCTCACTCTTTAGATACTACTAGTTTATAAAAACGTCCTTAAAGTCAACTGGTAGGAAACACATACGAAGAAAAGTTTTAGAAATAACTTTAAGTTATAAAGTTTAAATTAAGGTAATTAACTCTAATTTCTTTTTGAATGAAGAGAAAAAAAGACTGCTAAAATAACTCTAGCATTTCTCTTTACCATCAGTCAGAATCACTTGGCAGACTTGTCGAAACAAGCCTGGGTCCATTCCAGTTTCTGATTCAGTTAAGTTTGGGTTTAGGACCTGGGAACCTGCATTTCTAATGATCTCCCAGATGACATGGTCATCTGGATCACACTTTGAAAACAACTGCTTTAAACTATTTGAAAAGAGGAAGACCTTGCAGGTGAATAAAATAAAGCTGAGATAACTGATAGATATCTGATACATATTATATCTTGGAGATTCATATATAAAAGTTATGTTTAGACTGGTGCACGGGGATGAGCCAGAGAGTTGATGTGGAGTGGGAAGGGGGGTGCGGTTCAAGATTGGGAACTCATGTACACTTGAGATGAAAATAAATAAATAAATTTTTTTAAAAAGTTATGTTTATATTATGTCTCCTATATGTGCAAAAGTACTGTCTAAAAAAAGAATATACCTTAATTTCAAAATATTGCTAAAAACAATGCTAACCATCATCTGACAATGCAGAGTTGTTATAAATCTTCAACCTGTAAAAACTGTAATATTTGCAAAACACAATAAAACAAAGCAGACATCCAGGCAGTCTTTAGCAACTGATTAAATATGGAGAGTAACAGAGAAAGGAGTAACAGTTTATAATGCCATTAACAAAAAATGCAGTGGTCTCTTCCATCTTAAAACAAAACATAACAAACATTCAAGAGAACATCCTCTGGACCCTACACTTATAGCTAATGACTTGCTCCCCTTCTCTCTTCACAGTCAAACTTCTCTAAACTTCTCTTCATTCACTCACTGTTTCACCTCACATCTATTTTGAAGAATGTTTTTTGCCCTCAAATGCCACTGAAACTCCTGTTTAAAAGTCTCCAGTAACCTCTATGTTGCCAAATCCAACAGAAATCTCAGTCTTCAGTATACTCAGCCTCTAAGGAGCAACCACTTCAGCCTACCATTCCCTCCTCTTTGAAACACTATCAGTGTGAAGAATACAAACTGGAGTCAGACAAACCTGGATTCAAAAACTAACTTCTCCGGTGGCTACTCAGTGGTCTTGAGCAAAGGCCATTTCCCTGATCTATAAAACAGAGATAATAAAAGCACCTACTTCACACATTTGCAAGCATTAAATGAGTAAAAATACACTAATGCTTAGAACAGTGCCCGATAATCACAGAGCACCACAGTCCCTTGGCTTCCAAGGCACCACTACTTTTGATTTTCTTCATATCGCTCTGGTCCCTCTTTCTCTCCCTCTTTGCAAGTCACTCCTAGTCTGAAGTGAAGTGAAAGTGAAAATTGCTTAGTCGTGTTCAACTTTTTGCAACTCCATGGACTATACAGTCCATGAAATTCTCCAGGCCAGAATACTGGAGTGGGTAGCCTTTCCCTTCTTCAAAGGATCTTCCCAACCCAGGGATCAAACCCAGGTCTCCCGCATTGCAGGTGGATTCTTTACCAGCTGAGCCAGGAGGGAAGTCCATGTGTGAACTACCACACATGTGCTGATGAGACCCTGCTGTATGCTAATAAGCTCTTCCTAAAGCCCAAAATGGGCCTTCCTTTGTGGCTCAGATGGTGAAGAATCTGTCTGCAATGAAGGAAACCTAGGTTCAATCCCTGGGTCGGGAAGATCACCTGAAGAAGAAAATGGAAACCCATTCCTGTATCCTTGCCTGGAAAATCCCATGGAATGAGAGCTTGGCAGGCTACGTATAGTCAGTCCATGGGGTCGCAAAGAGTCAGACACGAGCTACTAACACTAACTAAAGCCCAGAACCACAGTCAGTAACCTACTCAACGGTTCTACCATGATGTCTCATGGATACGTCACCCTCAACCTAGCCAAACTTACTCAAAACTGAATGTAAGCTCTTCCCTTCAATCTCCAAACCTGCTCTTCCTTCAGAGTGACTTGTATCTCAGTAAAAGGACTCCAGCACAAACCATTCACACGAGAAAAACTTGGAAGTATATGCTTGTATATACCCACTAACCGTGCCCTTCATACAACCAACAAACCAAAGTCCTTTGACTCTATTTCCTAAATGTTTATGAAAACCGCTATAATTCCACTGTCAGCCTCTCAACCATACTAGCATTTTATCTTACCTAAACTATTTTCATTCCAATCCCAAAGAAAGGCAATGCCAAAGAATCTTCAATCTACCGCACAATTGCACTCATCTCACATGCTAGTAAAGTAATGCTCAAAATTCTCCAAGTCAGGCTTCAACAGTATGTGAACCATGAACTTTCAGATGCTCAAGCTGGATTTAGAAAAGGCGGAAGAACCAAAGCTCAAACTGCCAATATCCACTGGATCATCGAAAAAGCAAGAGAGTTCCAGAAAAACATCTATTTCTACTTTATTGACTATGCCAAAGCCTTTGACCGTGCGGATCATAACAAACTGTGGAAAATTCTGAAAGAGATGGGAATACCAGACCACCTGATCTGCCTCTTGAGAAATCCGTATGCAGGTCAAGAAGCAACAATTAGAACTGGACATGGAACAACAGACTGGTTCCAAATCGGGAAAGGAGTATGTGAAGGCTGTATACTGTCATTATGCTTATTTAATTTATATGCAGAGTACATCATGAGAAATGCTGGGCTGGCTGAAGCACAAGCTAGAGTCAAGATGGCCGGGAGAAATATCAATGACCTCAGATATGCAGATAACCCCACCCTTATGGCAGATAGTGAAGAGGAATTAAAGAGCCTCTTGATGAAAGTGAAAGAGGAGAGTGAAAAAGTTGGCTTAAAGCTCAACATTCAAAAACGAAGATCATGGCATCTGATCCCATCACTTCATGGCAAATGGATGGGGAAACAGTGGAAACAGTGAGAGACTTTACTTTTTTGGGCTCCAAAATCACTGCAGATGGTGACTGCAGCCATGAAATTAAAAGATGCTTACTCCTTGG
Source organism: Neotragus moschatus (assembly GCA_006410615.1). NCBI lineage: Eukaryota > Metazoa > Chordata > Mammalia > Artiodactyla > Bovidae > Neotragus > Neotragus moschatus. Next base: position 7,451 of record SJYA01011553.1, read on the forward strand.
AAGGAAAGTTATGACCAACCTAGACAGCATATTAAAAAGCAGAGACATTACTTTGCCAACAAAGGTCCATCTAGTCAAGGCTATGGTTTTCCCAGTGGTCATGTATGGTTGTGAGAGTTGGACTGTGAAGAAAACTGAGTGCCAAAGAATTNAAAAGATGCTTACTCCTTGGAAGGAAAGTTATGACCAACCTAGATAGCATATTAAAAAGCAGAGACATTACTTTGCTGACAAAGATTCATCTAGTCAAAGCTATGGCTTTTCCAGTAGTTATGTATGGGTGTGAGAACTGGACTATAAAGAAAACTGAGCACCAAAGAATTGATGCTTTTGAAATGTGGTGTTGAAGACTCTTGAGAGTCCCTTGGACTGCAAGGAGATCCAACCAGTCAATCCTAAAGGAAATCAGTTCTGAATAATTCATTGGAAGGACTGATGCTGAAGCTGAAACTCCAATCCTATGGCCACTTGATGTGAAGAACTGACTAACTGGAAAAGATCCTGATGTGGGAAAAACTAAAGGCAAGAGAAGGGGATGACAGAGGAGATGGTTAGATGGCATCATCAACTCGACGGACATGAGTTTGAATAAGCTGGAGTTGGTGATGGACAGGGAAGCCTGGTGTGCTGCAGTCCGAGGGGTTGCAAAGAGTTGGACACGTCTGAGCATCTGAACTGAACCGGAGTAGCTTCCATCGGTCTCACCAAATCCATTCTTGTCTCTCCCGAATCCTTTCTCTACACAGCAGCTACTGATATTAGTCTACTGAAACTAGCATGTTATACTCCTCTGCTGAACTGCATTCCCACTGCATTCACAATAAAGCCCTACTTGACCCCTGATAACCTTGTCAAGATTTTAATTGTCTCCACCACTCACTTCTCTCCAGTTACACTGTTCTTTCTGGTTTTATTCAGTTGGTAGGTTCCTCAAACTTGTAAGATTCCTTTCAACTTCGGCGGGGGCAGAGCCAGGAGCTTTGCTTATGATAATCACGTCTCCCTTTTGCTTGGTTACCTCATGGTCAGCCTTCAGGTGTTGGCTTTAAAAGCTTTCTCAAGAAAAGGTGTTCTCTAATGCCTGCTGGCACTCTTGAAGCTTAGATTACGTCACTCTATTATACACCTTCATTGCATCCTATATTTATCTTTATAGTCCTTTGTGTAACTATAACTAACATCACTAGCATTAAGTATTTAATATCTGACTTCCCTAACACTGTAATCTTGTGACAAAGGGACCATGCCTCCTGGCTCATCACTGTATCCCAAGTGCTCTCCCTGGTGTGTGACATATGGTTAAGTGCTTGAAACATTGTCTCATTGCTATCTCAGGGCTTTGCATTAACTGGTCCCTCAGCCTAGAGCTCTGCTGACCCAGATCTGGTCACTCAGGCCCTTGAACTTCACAAGACTGGCTCCGCTTCACTCAGGTCTCAGTTACAAAACACCATCTTCTCAAGGAGGCTTTAACAATGACCCAAGCTCAAGGAGTGATCCCCACACTACAAGTATTTCATCCCCCCTCTTAATTTCTTCAAAGTATCCAGCACTACCTGAAGCCACAGTTATTTGGAAGTTCTAAAAAAGCAAGGCCCAAGTTAAGTGCCTAACACAGATTAAGCATTCAGCAAACATTTGAGTGAATGAATCTCCTGAATGAGAAAAGATGACTTGGAGAACATCCTAAATAGCAAAACATTTACAAGCTCTACTCCAAGGAAGCTGAAGAAGAGGCAGTATGTCTTGGACTGCCTACTCTGAACCCTGGCTCTTTCCCCACTTAGCTGCTGCATGCTTAGTTGCTCAGTAGCCTCCGACTCTCTGCAACCCCATGAGCGGTGGCCTGCCAGGCTCCTCTGTCCACAGGATTCTTCAGGCAACAATACTGGAGTGGGTTGCCATTCCCTTCTCCAGGATCTTCCTGACCCAGGGATTGAACCCAGTCTCCTGCACTGCAGGCGGATTCTTTACTGTCTGAGCCATTGGCTCAGCTTACTTAGCTTTATAACCTCTGGTAAGTTACTTACCAGCACTATGCCTCAGTTTCCAAACCAGAAAATGGGAATCATAGAACCTACCTCAAGGGGTTGCTGAAAATTAAATTAGTTAATATGTGTAAAATGCACATAATATACACTCAACTAATGTGTACTACTATCTATCAGACAGGACTTTCTCCCTCTGTTTCAAATATACAAGGTGACTTTTCCTTTATCTCATCCACCCAAAAAGCATCCCCCCTCTTTTTTTTTCTTTTGCACACTGTGCAACTCCAATGGTATCTTCTCCCCCCCCCACCAGTGGCATCTTTCACAAAGTTTAAGAAATCTGAATGATACCCTCTGAAATTGTGTAACATGGCAGCACCATCCCCATTTCCTAGCAACTCCCAGAATTGTGATTATCAAAACAATAAGATGACCAAAGTAAAAAAAATAGAAACGTACTTTGGAAATGATTAAAATACTACAAAATAAGCACTGTATTTACAAATCTACATTCTCTCAAAGTTACTGTCAAAAAAAGGAATGGCTAGATGATACATAAGAGTTTTGACACAAAAGCATTTGTAACTTCTGTGATCCAGGGATATAACGAAATGAATAAGGTTGGGGCTACCTTAAATTCACACTGAGGGCCACAACCAGTTCATCAGATTGTTTCTCAGGAAGGGCCATGGGTTATTCAGCTACAGGGTAATAAACAGGATTTCAATATTTGCTCGTGTCAATACCAAACCTTTTATCTTTTTTTTTCTATTCTTCAAAGAGAGTATCAAAATATTTATTGTAACTTTATTATTGATCTCAAGACAGTGAGTATTTACTTTGGTTACCCACATTAGTTGATCTTGGAATACATAAGTGACGTGAAAATCGCTCAGTGGTATCCAACTCTTTGTGATCCCATGGGCTGTAGCCTGCCAGGCTCCTCTGTCCATGGAATTCTCCAGAATACTAAAATGGGTAGCTGTTCCCTTCTCCAGGGAAATCTTCCTAACCCAGGTCTTCCACATTGCAAGGTGGATTCTTTACCATCTGAGCCACCAGGGAGTAAGTTAAAAGGAGTAATAAAGAAATCTGCAACTAGGCTGAGGACTTGTCATGACCATGAAGCCACTTCTGTGAAAATTCAACGACAAGAAAACCATTTCAGGCTGATTTGGGCAAAGCCCTAAAAAATGCAATCTGAGATGATTTCAAGATCTTCCACATTGGACTTAAACCTTTAAGATTAACAGAAGATAATCAGGATGAAGACCCAGAACCCAAGGACTGAATCTCTTTAAATCTGAATTTTCAAACTCCCACTAGTAACACTGGATAATTCTCTGTTGTAGGAAATGTTTAAAGGAATGTTTTAAAAGCATCCTTGGTCTCTATTCACTAAAATACCAGCAGTACACCCCTAGTCTGACAATCAAAAATGTCTCCAGATATTGCCAAATGTCCCCCTGACAGGGCAAAAATCACCCCCAGCTGAGAATCTCTGCTTTAAATAAATCTGTCCCAACTGTCTAAAATATCCACCAGTATTCTCACCTCCTTCTTTTAAAAACCCTCCCACTGATCTTCCTGATAATCGAGATCATCCCAGAGCCCACCTTAATTCATTTGTCTTTGCCTCCAGAATCCTCAGAATTCACTTAGCAATACAATTCCCTCAATAACAGGTCAGTTCTCTTGTTTAAAACTAGAGTTGGTAATGCAGTTTGTACGAAGATTCTGGGCTGATGATCCCCAGTCAATCATTTTTTTCCATCAAAATACACTGCCATCCATCAGACAGCAAGTTTTGTCAGTCCTTCATTGCCCAAGTGTCTTGCTTCTATCTTTCTTTTTCATTTCTACTATCTACACCCCAGAGTGGTGGCTCTGAAACTTCTGCACGCATCAAAACCACCCGGCTTGTTAAAAACACAGGTCGCTGGGCCCCAACCCCAGAGTTTCTAGGTTCTGCACCTGAGTGCGGTACCCATCACCTGAAGAGGTAATCTATTTCAGTCTTCTTTCAGACACCTTCCTGATATAAAACTACAAAAATATTACTCCGAAAACACCACTCTGATCAAATTAGTGTACAATTAAAAACAAACCATAACTTTAGTGGCTCTATATTTTTCATACCGGGCTTTCATAATTGTTTAAAATGTGTTCCCTACATTATCAACACTACCTCCCAAAACAAATCTACTTCCTGTTAACTTAACAGCTTATCAGACCCCCCACTCCATAGAAAGGCTTATGTTATCGTTACCTTCTGCAAGGCCACCCTCTTCCCTCCTCCTCNTTTCATACCGGGCTTTCATAATTGTTTAAAATGTGTTCCCTACATTATCAACACTACCTCCCAAAACAAATCTACTTCCTGTTAACTTAACAGCTTATCAGACCCCCCACTCCATAGAAAGGCTTATGTTATCTTTACCTTCTGCAAGGCCACCCTCTTCCCTCCTCCTCTCTACCTACCTGAAGGAGGCCTTCCTTCACCACTGTATTTGTCAAAACCACTGGTTTGGTCACTATCTGCTGCCTTTTATCTTTATGGTTTAAGTTTTTACCAAGTACTCACAGATAGAGAAAACCCCCAAGAACCTAAAATTTAAAACAAAAAACAATGATATGAGTGACATGCATAAATAAAAGACTTGACATATATACAAACTACACAAATATTGCTATTTTAATAGGCCAAGTGCAGTAAGTTCAGAATTGACCAAAAATGAAAGAATACACTAACTTTTAAGAAACATGATCAAATATTGGCTGTCAAGTATTTGCAGCCATCTCATTTAGAATGTTAAGTAGTTACATTAACTACTTAAAAGAAATTGCAAGTTCAGTTCAGTTGCTCAGTCCTGTCCGACTCTTTGCGACCCCATGAATGGCAGCACGCCAGGCCTCCTTGTCCATCACCAGCTCCTGGAGTTCACTCAGACTCACACCCATTGAGTCAGTGATGCCATCTGGCCATCTTATCCTGTCATCCCCTTCTCCTCCTGCTCCCAATCCCTCCCAGCATCAGAGTATTTTCCAACGAGTCAACTCTTCGCATGAGGTGGCCAAAGTACTGGAGCTTCAGCTTTAGCATCATTCCT
>SJYA01011554.1:0-12658 GCA_006410615.1 Neotragus moschatus
CACAATCAATCCAACTAAGAAATGGATAGAGGATCTGAAGAGACATTTTCCAAAGAAGACATGCAAATGGAAAACAGGTATGTCACTAATTAACAGGTATATCACGAATCAAAACCACAATGAGATATCACCTGAAATCCATCAGAATGACTTTATCCAAAAGACAAGAAATTACAAGTGTTGGTGAGGATGTGGATTGAAGGGAATCCTTTGTGCACTGTTGGTAGGAATGTAAACTGTTGAAGCCCTTATGGAAATGTGAATGGTGGTTCCTTAAAAAATTAAAAATAGAACTACAATGTGACCCATTGATTCACTTCTGGGTGTTTGTCTGAAGAAAACAAGAGCAAATTCAAAAAGATATGTGTACCCCATGTTCACTGCAGCATTATTTTCAATATCCAAGGTATGAAAAAAACCTGAGTGTTCAAAAATGGATGAATGAACAAAGAAACAGAGTTTTTTATACACACACACACACACACACACACACACACACAGAGGAATACTATTCAGACATAAAAAAGAATGAAATCTTACCTTTTCTGACAACATGAATAGACTTCAAGGGTATTATGCTAAGTGAAATCAGTCAGAGAAAGACAAATGCCAAATAATCCCACTTTATGTGAAATTTAAACAAGAAGAAGAAACCAAGGTCATGGATGCAGAGAACAGACTGGTGGCTGTCAGAGGTGGGAAGGGTGGGAGAAATGGCTAAAGTGGGTCAAAAGGTATAAACTTCTAGTTATAAAATAAGTAAGTCATGAGGATGCAATGTACAGCATGATGACTATTGTTAATAATACTGTATTTGTACGATGGAAAGTCACTAAGAAACTAGATCATAAAGTCTTTATCATAAGGAAAAAACCTTTTAAGTCCTATGTATGTATTCACAACAATTTCCAAATAAACTGACAGATTTTTTTTAACGGAACAAAAAAATATTGGCTGTGTTCTACTGCAGACTTGGGATTGTCTAGCACCCCCTATGGGTCTGATTCTGTTGTGTTATTTATTGTCTTTGAGCTACTTTACAACTCTGGAAGTGGTGGAAAACTGATTTAATGCAAATAATTCTTGAATATATAAAAGCATGATTTGTGTAATGTGGAATATATTTTATTATTGCACTGTGGATTTACCTGTTTGGCATAACTTTGTATATTCATTTCAGCATTGCTCACTGACTATATGTGTGGTACTATTAATTCTCATTTGCATCAGTTGTAACACCTTGCTGGCTTCCTCTTAATTAGTTAAATAAAATTACTGGCACATGTTCATTAAAACAAAACTATGTATTGTAACAGATGTCAACTAGATTTATTGAGCTAATCATTTCACAATACACATAAATACAGGATGGGGACTGGAATGCAAAAGTAGGAAGTCAAGAAACACCTGGAGTAACAGGCAAATTTGGCCTTGGAATATGGAATGAAGCAGGGCAAAGACTAATAGAGTTTTTCCAAGAAAATTCGCTGGTCATAGCAAACACCCTCTTCCAACAACACAAGAGAAGACTCTACACATGGACATCACCAGATGGGCAACACAGAAATCAGATTGATTATATTCTTTGCAGCCAAAGATGGAGAAGCTCTATACAGTCAACAAAAACAAGACCAGGAGATGACTGTGGCTCAGATCATGAGCTCCTTATTGCCAAATTCAGACTTAAATTGAAGAAAGTAGGGAAAACCACTAGACCATTCAGGTATGACTAAATCAAATCCCTTATGATTGTACGGTGGAAGTGAGAAAAAGATTTAAGGGCCTAGATCTGATAGATAGAGTGCCTGATGAACTATGGAATGAGGTTTGTGACATTGTATAGGAGACAGGGATCAAGACCATCCCCATGGAAAAGAAATGCAAAAAGGCAAAATGGCTGTCTGGGGAGGCCTTACAAATAGCTGTGAAAAGAAGAGAAGCAAAAAGCAAAGGAGAAAAGGAAAGATATAAGCATCTGAATGCAGAGTTCCAAAGAACAGCAAGGAGAGATAAGAAAGGCTTCTTCAGCAATCAATGCAAAGAAACAGAGGAAAATAACAGAACAGGAAAGACTAGAGATCTCTTCAAGAATATTAGAGATACCAAGGGAACATTTCATGCAAAGATGGGCTCAAAAGATGGGCTAACAGAAGCAGAAGATATTAAGAAGAGGTGGCAAGAATACACAGAGGAACTGTACAAAAAAGATCTTCATGACCTGGATAATCATGATGGTGTGACCACTAATCTAAGCCAGACATCCTAGAATGTGAAGTCAAGTGGGTCTTAGAAAGCATCACTATGAACAAAACTAGTGGAAGTGATGGAGTTCCAGTTGAGCTATTCCAAATCCTGAAAGATGATGCTGTCAAAGTGCTGCACTCAATATGCCAGCAAAGTTGGAAAACTCAGCAGTGGCCACAGGACTGGAAAAGGTCAGTTTTCATTCCAATCCTAAAGAAAGGCAATGCCAAAGAATGCTCAAACTACCACACAATTGCTCTCATCTCACATTCTAGTAAAGTAATGCTCAAAATTCTACAAGCCAGGTTTCAGCAATACGTGAACCGAGAACTCTCTGATGTTCAAGCTGGTTTTAGAAAAGGCAGAGGAACCAGAGATCAAATTGCCAACATCCGCTGGATCATGGAAAAAGCAAGAGAGTTCCAGAAAAACATCTATTNACAAAGCTAGTGGAGGTGATGGAGTTCCAGTTGATGATCCGTTTTAAATATAGCAGTGGGTACATGTCCATCCCCAAAGCCCTAACTATCCCTTCCTTCTACATTTTGAGTTGATTTTTGTCTATACTGTAAGGTAAAGGTCTAATTTCATTCTTCTTTAGGTGAATGCCCAGTTTTCCCAGCACTATTTGTTGAAAAGACTGTCCTTGCTTCACTGAGTGTTCTTGGCACACTTGAAAAATCAGTTGACCGTATATGTGAGTGTTCATCTCTGGGCTCTCTATTTTAACCCACTGGTCTATATGTTTGTCCTTAGGCTAGTACCACACTGCATCATTTTAATTTCTATAGCTTTGTAGTAAGTTTTGAAGTTGCTCCCACCCTATGAGAGTTCTTTAACTTTTATTCTTCTTTTTCAAGATTATTTTGACTCTTTGAAGCTCCTTGTAGCTTCTATGGCTTTGAAGGTTGTCATTTCCATTTCTTGGACTTTCCATAGGAATTGTGGTACAAAGACATTTTAACAATGTTAAGTCTTTCTATCCATGAACACGGGATGTCTTTTCATTTATTTAGATCTTCTTTCATCTCTTTCAGCAATGTTTTGTTGTTTTCAGCATACAAATCTTTCGCTCCCTTTGTTAGATTTATTCTTCCTAAGTGTTTCATTTTTTTTTAGAAGGCAATGGCACCCTACTCCAGTACTCTTGCCTGGAAAATCCCATGGACAGAGGAGCCTGGTAGGCTGCAGTCCATGGGGTCGCTACTAGTCGGACAGGACTGAGTGACTTCACTTTCACTTTTCTCTTTCATGCATTGGAGAAGGAAATGGCAACCCACTCCAGTGTTCTTGCCTGGAGAATCCCAGGGACGGGGGAGCCTGGTGGGCTGTCGTCTATGGGGTTGCACAGAGTCGGACACGACTGAAGCGACTTAGCAGCAACTGGAAATGGAATTGCTGAATTTCCTGTTCAGATTGTTGGTTGCTGGTGTGTAGAGCACAACTGATTTTCGTGTGTTGATATTTTACCCTGCAACTTTGCTGAATTTGTCTATTTGTTCTAGGAGCTTTCCTGTGGATTCCTTAGGATTTTTTTTAAGGACAGAGGATCACATCCTTCGTAAACAGATAATTTTACATCTTCCTTGCCAAGTTGGATACCTTCTGTTTATGTATTTATTTTTCTTGCCTAACAGTCCTGGCTAGAACTTCTTGTACCATGTTGATTCAAAATGGTAAAAGCAGATGTCCTTGTCTTGTTTCTGATTTTACTGTGATGCTTTCATCCTTAACCACTGAGTATGACATTAGGTTTGCCATACTTTTCCCACTAATATCCTTTATCGTATTGAGGTAGTTTTCTCCCTACTCCTAATTTTTCTAGAGTTTTTTATCATGACAGGGTGTTGGATTTTGTTAAACATCTCTCTCAGATAACTGAGAGGATCACAAGTAATTTTTTTCTTCCTTCTAGTATTGTAATGTGTAACACTGACTGGTTTTCTTATGTTGAACCAACCTTGCCTTCCTGGGGTAAATCCCACTTGGACAGGATATATAATCTTTTTAATCTACTGTTGGATTCCAGTTGATAATGTTTTGTTAAGAAATTTTGCCTCTCTATTCATGAGAGATATATTCATGAGTTTGTGGTTTCCTTTCCTTGTGAGGTCCTTATCTGATATTGGTTTCACAGCAATGCTGACTCTGTACAGTAACTTAGGAAGTGTTTCATCCTCTTCATTCTTTTGAAAGAATTTGAGAAGGACTGGTGTTGATTTTTCTCTAAATATTTGATAGAATCTACCTGTGAAGCCATCTGGTCCTGGGTTTTTCTTTGTTGGGAAGTTTTTGATTACTAATATAACCTCCTTACTCATTATAGATCTATTTCAATTTTCTTTTTCCTTTTGAGTCAGTCTAGGTATTTTTTGTATTGCAAGGAATTTATCCCTTTATTCCAGGTTATCTACTTCATTGGTATTCGTAGTATTAATTTATAATCCTTTTTATCTCTGTCAGGTTGGTAGAAATATCCCCATTTTCCTTTCTGATTTTACCTATTTGTGTCCTGGTAGATCCACCTTTATTCTGGAGAGAAATAACTTAGACTTTACCCACTGACACCACTGAAAGCACAGTTCTTCTGTGAACCAGGCCAAGTGAAGTTCATTTCCACCTGGGGCCAGTCATGATTAATTTCCACTTCTATTCTCCCAGCAGGCCCAGTCATCTCTGCCAGTACTCTTGGAGTGACCTTGGGAAGAACTTGTTCCCTCTTGACCCCCACTTGACCCAGGGAGCCGGGGCAGGACGTTTGGATGGCCCTGGCCTTCCATGCATGCGCACACTGCTTCCAAAACGGAGGAGGGGCTTCATTCCTGGGAGGCCCACCTTACGGGGAAGGAATGCCACCCCAGATCTGCTTCAAGCTGCCCAGGATCCCCATTGAGCAAATCCTCCCTTGATGCCCGCCTGGAAAGTCCTACAGTCAAGGTGGGGCATGTGGGCTCCTTCAAGTGGGAATCTGCCTTCTAGGAGCAGGAGAGGTGTGGGGTGGGGAGGCAGAAGGAAGTGCTTGTGCTTTCTAGGAATTCTTATATAGGAGTTCAAACCAAAGCGTGAGGACTGGACTTTGGCTTCTAGTGGGGCGAAAAGCCATGTATTTCCAGGCACAGCCTGTGAGTCAAAAGACTCCAAAGTCTGAGGATGACGCCCATGTGTCCCAAGGATCCATCAGTGTCTCTCTCTCCTTGCCCAGCCCCCAGCCCCACCATAGCTCCTTAAGTGAGGTTTCACATGGACGCCCATGCAGTGCCCTGGAACAGTGCCTGCTCCATACACTAATTTACTGTGCTATGAAGGCAGCCTTTCAAATTCACAGGGAAGATGGAGCCAGTTAATAAGAGGGCCTGGGATCTGTTAAAGCTGAGTCCCAGTTTCATCCCTGATTCCAGAATAAATTCCTGGAGCCTCTGTCTGCACAGCCCCCTGCCTGGAATGCTGACCCCAGACCATCGCATGGCTTGATGACTTCAGCCAGACCCTTCTCAAATGTCTACTGGAACAAGCCTTCCGCCTCCACATCTATGGTCCTGCACTGGGCCCCACTGGCTGTCTCCGGCCCAATTTCCCCCCTACTGTCTGAGCTGATATTATACACTCTTTGTTGGTTGTTACTCTCTGACTCCTAAGTTCATTCACCACTGAATCCCCAGCTCCCAGCACAGTGAACAGTTGAACGAGTCAACAACTGAACACATGGACTCATGAATAGCTGTAAAGTACAGAACTATATGAGAACAGGAAGAAATACCCTGCATAACCCCAAGGCTCACCATGGATATGGATAAGACTGCAGCTGTGTGCAACCCCCAGATCCCACCAACTGGCCACAGCCTCTCCAACCCAGGCAGAGCCTCTCTCGGGTGTGAATGGATACCCTGGGTGTCTCACACCTGGGCATGAAAGGGTGCTCTCTAGTCCTATTGCTGCAGCTGGTTGTCTGGGTGATGGCCATGTTTTCAAGGCCAAGGCTGCAGCCTTCTGTCTGGGTTGGAGGCCCAGGGTCCACAGCACACATGCAGAACCTGCTGAGCTGTGCTACCTTCTACAGAGAAACAGTAGGGCAGTCTTGCTCCCCAGGCTGTGGCATAGATGCTAGGTGGGATCAGGCATCCAGCCACAGCACCCCTCCCCACAATGAAACAGGTACCCACCTGGAAGCTGGGAGTACATCACTGCTGCACTCCCTGAAAAACTCTGAATTCCAGGTAAGGTGTGCCTGAGCGCTTGTCACAGAAAAGTGAACTCTACAGTGAACTGATCTCTGAGACCTTTCTGAACCTTATTTCAAAAAAAAAAAAAAAAATCTAAAACAGTAATGATAAAGAAGTTCAAGACCTTTGATTGGACACAGCCTCCTTTATATTAAGGAGAGAAACCCAAAACAGAGCCCAGAGATGCTAGAAAATGCTGCAACACACAAAAGACTAATGTAGTCTCCACGTACAGAAGACACTCGCAAGTCAGTAAGACGGACAACGCGCTGGATGGCTGGATAACAGACAGATAGGAATTTCATGCATGAAATACACATGGTGGTAATCCTATTAAAGAAAAGGTGCGCATTTTCACTGCTGAGCAAAGAAGTAGCCGTTGAAACATCCTGATGCCATCTGCAGTCATCAGACGCACAATCTTGTTGCTCTGCAGCGTTGGTGGCCGTAATTCTCTCACAGCGCCGCTGGGAATGTAATTGCTAGCAGCTTTCCAGAGGACGATTTGGCAACATGTAGCCAGCCTGGCAATCTCACTCCTAGGAATTCGCCCTGAGAAAACCCTCCCATGCGTGTGCACAGACTTTGGTACCAGGGCGAACATCAAGGCACCACCTGTAATACCTAAAACCTGGAAATAGCAAAGGACAGATCATTTGTTAAACACTCGGCTCCATAAAATAGTATTCAGCCATTAAAAATCATGTTTTCAGAGACTGCTTAACAGCATGGGGAAATAATCAAGATCTGCTAAGTGAAAAATCAGCAGACAGAACTGCAACCACAATCTGATAGTAATTATGCGAAACAAGTAAGTCTGCGTCTGCATAACAAATAGGCTGGAGAGTCACACACCAGCATGTAAACAGAGCTGGCCTAGGGACACCCATCTGGGCTGTTGTGTGCTTTTTTCCTTTAGGATGCCCTCAATTTTCCAGCTTTCCTGCAATGATCATTAGTAAATAAAAGCTTTTTTTTTTTTTGATTGATGTATAGGTAATGTGAAACTTTGGCGAGCTGATATATGAAGAACTGACTCATTGGAAAAGACCCTGATGCTGGAAAAGACTGAAGGCAGGAGGAGAAAGGGACGACTGAGGATGAGATGGTTGGATATGACTGAGCTACTGAACTGAACTGATAGTTGGTTTACAATGTATTAGTTTCCAACAAGTGATTCAATTACACACACACGTGCACACATGTATATATGGACTCTTGCAGATTCTTTTCCGTTATAGATTATTATAAGACGCCGAATACAATTCTCTGTGCTACACAGTAGGTTCTTGTTGTCTCTTTCATATATAGCAGCATATATCTGAACTGAACTGAACTGAGTATGTTATCTGTTAATCTCAAATTCCTAATTATTCCCACCTCCTTCTTTGCCCCTTTGGCACCCAGTAAGTTTGTGCTGTATATCTGTGAGTCTGTTTCTGTTTTATAAATAAGGTCATTTGTATCATTCTTTAGAACTCCACTTGACAGTGGTATCCTATGATACTTGTTTTTGCCTGGCTTACTCCAGTTCAGTTCAGTTCAGTTGCTCAGTCCTGTATGACATTTTGCGACCCATGGACCCAGGGAGCATGCCAGGCTTCCTATCCATCACCAACTCCCAGAGCTTGCTTGAACTCATGTCCATTGAGTCAGTGATGCCATCCAACCATCACACCCTCTGTCATCCCCTTCTCCTCCTGCCTTCAGTCTTGCCCAGCCGCAGGGTATTTTCCAATGAGTCGGCTCTTCGTATTAGGTGGCCAAAGTATTGAAGTTTCAGCTTCAGCACCAGTCCTTCCAACGAATATTCAGGATTGATTTCCTTGAGGATTGACTGTTTTGATCTCCTTTCAGTCCAAGGGACTCTCAAGAGTTTTTTTCCAACACCACTGTTTAAAAGCATCAATTCTTCAGCACTCAGCTTTCTTTATAGTCCAACTCTCATCCATACATGACTGCTGGAAAAACCATAGCCTTGACTAGATGGACGTCTCTCGGCAAAGTAATGTCTCTGCTTTTTAATATGGTGTCTAAGCGACTGAGCGACTTCACTTTCACTTTTCACTTTCATGCGTTGGAGAAGGAAATGGCAGCCCACTCCAGTGCTCTTGCCTGGAGAATCCCAGGGACGGGGGAGCCTGGTGAGCTGCCGTCTATGGGGTCTCACAGAGTTGGACACGACTGAAGCAACTTAGAAGCAGCAGCAGTAGCGAGTTGGTCATAGATTTTCTTCCAAGGAGCAAGGGTCTTTTAATTTCATGGCTTCAGTCACCATCTGCAGTGATTTTGGAGCCCAAGAAAATGAAATTTGTCACTGTTTCCATGGGCCAGAGGCCATGATCTTTGTTTTTTGAATGTTGAGTTTTAAGCCATCTATTTCACTCTCCTCTTTCACTTTCATCAAGAGGCTCTTAAGTTCCTCTTCGCTTTCTGCCATAAAGGTGGTATCATCTGCATTTCTGAGGTTATTGATATTTTTCCCAGCAATCTTGATCCCAGCTTGTGCTTCATCCAGCCTGGCATTTCACATGATGTACTCTGGATATAAGTTAAGTAAGCAGGGTGACAATATACAACCTTGACGTATTCATTTCCCAATTTGGAACCAGTCTGTTGTTCCATGTCTGGTTCTAACTGTTGTTTCTTGACCTGCATACAGATTTCTCAGGAGGTATGTAAGGTGGCCTGTTATTCCCATCTCATAAAGAATTTTCCACCGTTTGTTGTGATCTACACAATCAAAGACTTTGGCGTAATCAATAGAGCAGAAGTAGATGTTTTCTGGATCTCTTGCTTTTTCTGTGATCCATCGGATGTTGGCAATTTGATTTCTGGTTCCTCTGCCTTTTCTAAATCCAACTTGAACATCTGGAAATTCACAGCTCATGTACTGTTGAAGCCTGGCTTGGAGAATTTTGGGCATTACTTTACTAGTGTGTGAGATGAGTGCAATAGTTTGAGCACTCTTTGGCATTACCTTTCTTTGGGATTGGAATGAAAGCTGACTTTTTCCAGTCTTGTGGCCACTGCTGAGTTTTCCAAATTTGCGACATATTGAGTGCGGCACTTTCACAGCATCATCTTTTAAGATTTGATATAGCTCAACTGGAATTCCATCATCTCCACTAGCTTTGTTCATAGTGATGCTTCGTACGGCCTCCTTGACTTCACATTCCGAGATGTCTGGCTCTAGGTGAGTAATCACACCATCATGGTTATCTGGGTCTTGAAGATCTTTTTTGTATAGTTCTTCTGTGTATTCTTGCCACATTTTCTCTCTTTTTTTTTTTTTTTAAATTAATCTATTTATTTTAATTAGAGGCTAATTATTTTACAATCGTGTAGTGGTTTTTGCCATACGTTGACATGAATCAGCCACGGGCGTACATGTGTCCCCCATCTTGAAAGTCCCTCCCACTTCCCTTCCCATCCCATCCCTCAGGGTTGTCCCAGTGCACTAACTCTGAGTGCCCTGTTTCATGCATCGAGCTTGGACTGGTGATCTATTTCATGTATAGTAATATACATGTTTCAATGTTAGTCTCCCAAATCATCCCACCCTTGCTTTCTCCACAGAGTCCAAAAGACTGTTGTTTACATCTGTGTCTCTTTTGCTGTCTTGCATATAGGGTCATCGTTGCCGTCTTTCTAAATTCCATATATATGTGTGTGTTAGTATACTGTATTGATGTTTTTCTTTCTGACTTACTTCACTCTGCATAATAGACTCCAGTTTCATCCACCTCGTTAGAACTGATTCAAATGTATTCTTTTTAATGGCTGAGTAATACTCCACTGTGTATATGTACCACAGCTTTCTTATCCATTCATCTGCTGATGGACATCTAGGTTGCTTCCACGTCCTGGCTATTATAAACAGTGCTGTGATGAACATTGGGGTACACGTGTCTCTTTCAATTCTGGTTTCCTCGGTGTGTATGCCCAGCAGTGGGATTGCTGGGTCATATGGCAGTTCAATTTCCAGTTTTTTAAGGAATCTCCACACTGTTGTCCATAGTGGCTGTACTAGTTTGCATTCCCATCAACAGTGTAAGAGGGTTCCCTTTTCTCCACACCCTCTCCAGCATTTATTGCTTGTAGACTTTTGGATCACAGCCATTCTGACTGGTGTGAAATGGTACCTCATTGTGGCTTTGATTTGCATTTCTCTGATAGTGAGTGATGTTGAGCATCTTTTCATGTGTTTGTTAGCCATCTGTATGTCTTCTTTGGAGAAATGTCTGTTTCATTCTTTAGCCCATTTTTTGATTGGGTCGTTTATTTTTCTGATATTGAGCTGCATGAACTGCCTGTATATTCTTGAGGTTAATTTTTTGTCAGTTGCTTCATTTGCTATTATTTTTTCCCATTCTGAAAGCTGTCTTTTCGCCTCTCTTATAGTTTCCTTTGTTGTGCAAAAGCTTTTAAGTTTAATTAGGTTTCATTTGTTAATTTTTGNAGCCCATTTTTTGATTGGGTCGTTTATTTTTCTGATATTGAGCTGCATGAACTGCCTGTATATTCTTGAGGTTAATTTTTTGTCAGTTGCTTCATTTGCTATTATTTTTTCCCATTCTGAAAGCTGTCTTTTCGCCTCTCTTATAGTTTCCTTTGTTGTGCAAAAGCTTTTAAGTTTAATTAGGTTTCATTTGTTAATTTTTGCTTTTATTTCCATTACTCTGGAAGGTGGGTCACAGAGGACCCTGCTGTGATAAATGTCAGAGAATGTTTTGCCTATGTTTTCCTCTAGGGGTTTTATAGTTTCTGGTCTTACCTTTAGGTCTTTAATACGTTTTGAATTTATTTTTGTGNTTACACTGTTGGTGGGAATGCAAACTAGTACAGCCACTATGGAGAACAATGTAGAGATTCCTTAAAAAATTGCAAATAAAAGTTTTGAAATGATTTTCCAGTTGTCATTAGTCACCATGCTGTATTTAATTCTATGCTGGGTAAGAAATTTTAATTTTAATTCTGTTTCACTATTGCTTCTTAAGAAAAAAGATATTTTGATGTCAAAAACAAAATTAAAAATTACTATTAATTTTACAGTAGTCTTGAAATGTTTTCTCTACTCACCCTTAAGAAAAGGAATGAGCTCTTTGTAAAGATGCTGGCAGTTTTAAGTGCTAATTAGAATATATCTAGTGACCTTGGTATGCCAAGACTTCAGCCTTTTTCCTTTTATTCAACTTGAGTTTGTGAACATATGGTCAAGACTTCCATACTGACAGCTATTTCTCAGAATGTGTCATGTTTATGGTCTGTAAGTTTAAGGTGCAGTGTTTATTGCTTTTGTCATCTCATTTTAAAACAGACTCAGCAAATGATTTTATGATTTTATTACCTATGACTTTATGTTGTAAGCTGTGTAAGAAATATCTTACCTCTTACCTCTAGAAATATGTTTGCTTTTTGTTCATTATTTTGCAACTTTTAAAAATTTAAGTGTAGTTGATTTAAAATGTTGTATTAGTTTCAGGTGCATGGCAAAGTGATTTAGATTGTTTTCCGTTATACATTAGTACAACATATTGAATATAAGTACCTATACTATAGAGTAGGTCCTTGTTGTTTATTTATTTTCTATATTGTAATNACTTTTAAAAATTTAAGTGTAGTTGATTTAAAATGTTGTATTAGTTTCAGGTGCATGGCAAAGTGATTTAGATTGTTTTCCGTTATACATTAGTACAACATATTGAATATAAGTACCTATACTATAGAGTAGGTCTTTGTTGTTTATTTATTTTCTATATTGTAATTCCAATCCCAAAGAAAGGCAGTGCCAAAGAATGCTCAAACTACTGCACAATTGCACTCATCTCACATGCTAGCAAAGTAATGCTCAAAATTCTCCAGGCTTCAGCAATATGTGAACTGTGAATTTCCAGATGTTCAAGCTGGTTTTAGAAAAGGCAGAGGAACCACAGATCAAATTGCCAACATCTGCTGGATCATTGAAAAAGGAAGAGAGTTCCAGAGAAACATCTATTTCTGATTTATTTACTATGCCAAAACCTTTGACTGTGTGGGTCACAACAAACTGTGAGACATTCTCAAAGAGATGGGAATACCAAACCACCTGACCTGCCTCTTGAGAAACTTGTATACAGGTCAGGAAGCAAGAGTTAGAACTGGGCATGGAACAACAGACTGGTTCCAAATAGGAAAAGGAGTATGTCAAGGCT
>SJYA01011555.1:0-12531 GCA_006410615.1 Neotragus moschatus
GCGCCTGCCCCGGGCCCCTGGGTGATCCCACGGCCTGGACCCTTTTCCGTCTCTTCTGGCCGGCCCACTGGCCCCTGTCCTGGGGGGCACCTGGTGCCCAACGACGTGGTCTCCATGCAGACCCAGGCCGAGACGTGGCTATGGCCTCTGTGCCTCAGCTGATCATGGGGTCAGCGCCCGGCTTGAGTCTCCCTTGTGGAGCCCCTACTTGGGGTCCCTGGGCTTCTGCATTGAGCAGTGGCCTGCAGACAGGGTCAGGCCACAGCAGGAGGGTATGAGCTTTGCATGTGGCCCTTGGCACCCGAATGAAATGAGGTCTTCATGCAGTGTATGATTTTGATCACTGAAATGAAATACATTAACTTCACAAAAGAATTTATAAGTGAATAATGTAAGTTTTTCCATTCAAATCAACGAAGTTGCTTAGGGCTCATCTTTGAAAAGCGTCCCCTGTCTCTTGTTGGCGAGTCCTGGGGGCCATCTGTGGTCAGGTGCCAGTTAGTGGGCAGCCACGTGCGGCCTTGGCTGCTATCTCCACGCCTCGCGTCCTGGCCCTCAACGTGACAAGCGACAGCGTCCCCTCCACATGTCGCCCCACTTCCCACACTGCCCCTTTTTGGTTGCCGCTCTGCCCACTCGCGGCCTCGCGAGCTCTCCTGGCGTCTCGCCCCCATCTGCTCGGCATTTCAGTCTCCAGAAGGACTCATGTCATTTCAGACCCAGGGGTTTGTGTTGCTTTGCTCTGCCAGAATAGTTATAACTCGACTTTTCTGATGTTGGCCCCAGGAGGGGCTCAGACGTAGGTTTCTCCCATGGGAGCACACGTCTGGTGGCCCTGGGGGGTGCTTGCAAGGATGCCGCACACCTTCTAATTGTCAGCAGGGCTCTAAACGGGCAGGCTGTTCACCGAGAGGAGCTGGGCCGCCTGCTCGAGGCTGCATCAGGTCAAGCAGGACGCAGTCTGAGGTCTGTCCCGCCCGTTCTTACCCGTGTCCTCTTCCTCCCCAGTGACCTGGCTGCTCACAGGCATTGCCTGTGCGGTTTCTTTGAGGAAAGAAGGGCTGTGTCTTTACGTCTGTAAAGCATACTAGGGCTGTAGCTGGGGACAGAAGTGAGCACGCTCCGGGTGGCTGCTGCAGGGTGTGGGCAGGATGGGGCAGACGTGGGCACGTGGCTGATGAGGATGGGGCGGGGGGGGGAGGGCTGGGCCGAGGGCCGGCAGCCCTCTGGGCCTCTCCCTCGTGGTGAGGAACTTGGGCATGGCCCAGAATTCTGAGTCCATTTCCTTCCAGGCCGTCTGAAGAACAGTGCGTCTTACTAACAGTGCATTAGCTTCTTTGACATTGTCTCAATATTTGGATGCACGGTGTAAAGCTCTACTCTGGGCCCAAGCCTTGTAGTTGTTCATTTTCCCCCTAATAAGGGAAACTAAGGTGTCACGATACTCAAGTCCACGCAGCATAGCACGCAATGCGACCCAAAGCCACAGTGACCAGTGTGGGTGCAAGTCTCCCCCTGGGTTACCCCCAAGAGCCAGGTTGCACCATTGCAGGGACTGTGTGGCAGGGATTCTCAGAGTCTGGTCGGTTTCGAGGGTGCACCAGTTCACTGGCAAGCACAGGCTTTAAAGTGTAAACGATATTGTTGCAGGAAGGAGGACCCCTTCCAGGGCCTGAAACTGGGCTCTTGTCTAACAGTCGGAAATGCATTGTCTGGGGAGACACGTGTGCTGACAAAGCAAGAGATTTTATTGGGAAAGAGCAACCGGGTGGGGAGCAGGAGGGGAAGGGAACCCAGGAGAACTGCTCTGCCACATGGCTCGAGGTCTCGAGTTTTATGGTGATGGGGTTAGTTTCCGAGTGGTCTTTGGCCAGACACTCTAACTCAGAGTTTTTCCTGGTGGCACACGCATCGCTCAGCCAAGACGGATGCTAGCGAGAGGGATTCTGGGAAGTGGAAGGACACGCGGAGTCTCCCTTAGACCTTTCCCGAACTCTCCGGTTGGTGGTGGCTTATTAGTTCCGTGCTCTTTATCAGGTTCTCCTGTCGCAAAACAGCCCATGCGGGTGGTTCCCGTGGTGCCTGGCCAGGGTGGGTGGGTTCAGTCAGTGTGCTTCCCTGACCACATGGTGTTAAAGCTCTCAGAGTCCTGCACCCAAGACTGAACACTTCCCTGTATGTGGATCTTATCTCAAAAACGGTAAAGAAAGACCCAGCTCTCATGAGTGGTTTTGTTCTTGGCAAGCGTGTGCTCATCGGCTCTTAAAGTGCATTTTGTGTGCTCCAGCAAATGAGTCAACGCACCAAGAATCGTGGGCGCCCAGCCCGGCGCTGCTGGGACGGCGTTGCAGAGCTGGAGAAGGAGAGCGTCCCGGGGTCGGGTCAGCGCTTGAGCTGTCCCTGTGAGCTCGTGGCTCTAGTGGACGCGAGCGCGCAGAGACGAGTAAATAGATGTGCACCCGCGTGCTCACCCAGAAGGAAAGCTGTGACCAACCTGGACAGCATGTTGAAAAGCAGAGACATTACGTGGCCAGTAAAGGTCCGTCTAGTCAAGGCTATGGTTTTTCCAGTGGTCATGTGAGAGCTGGACTATAAAGAAAGCTGAGCACCGAAGAACTGATGCTTTTGAACTGTGGTGTTGGAGAAGACTCTTGAGAGACCCTTGGACTGCAAGGAGATCCAACCAGTCCATCTAAGGGAAATCAGTCCTGAATATTCACTGGAAGGACTGATGCTGAAGCTGAAACTCCAATACTTTGGCCACTTGATGGGAAGACCTGACTCATTGGAAAAGACCCTGATACTGGGAAAGACTGAAGGCGGGAGGAGAAGCAGGTGACAGAGGATGAGATGGTTGGATGGCATCACCGAACTTGATGGACGTGAGTTTGAGTAAACTCTGGGAGTTGGTGATGGACAGGGAGGCCTGGCATGCTGCAGTCCGTGGGGTCACAAAGAGTCAGACACGACTGAGTGACTGACCGAACTGAACTGAAGTGTGTATCATAGGCACGTGTGGGTATGTGTGTTAATATTTCTTAGTTCTGTCTGCTAGAAGGGCCAGGAAGCAATGAAACTCCCCTGCAGCAATGAGTAGCACTTGTGTCCAGATCTTGGTGTCTAAACACCACTCCTCAGTGAAAGGAACTGGGTTCCTTGGAGCAAAGGCTGATTTCCTGGGCTGGAGCAGGGAAAGTACAAAATGAGCCCCGCACACGTGTCTTCTACCAGAAAATAAGGAGGCGCTCAGTGCGTGCCGAGGACTTACCGGAAGGACCAAGCGCCAGCTCGAAGGAAGGCCAAGCATTAAAGAAAAACAGGTCCGGTGTTTGTGGCTTATATGCCGTTGGGTGAATCAGGCCCGCTGAGTGCATCCTGATGTAGGTGAACGAGCTTGTGGCAGGTGGGGAGAAGGGACGCTCTCGCAGAGCTGAGTGGAGAAGGACCGCGACCTCAGGAGGTCTGCCCTGGATGCCGAAATGCGGGAGCAGGCTGTCCGCCACGTGAGAGCCTCCACGGTGGAGAAGCCTGGCTCCCTGACCAGCAGCACCAGCGCCACCTGTGATGGGCTGACCCCCACCCTCCTGCAGAGACACGCAAGGAGAACCCACGCGGGGCACCGGCCAGGTCAGCAGGGGACACCAGGCGGCCCAGACTGAGGGCCGTGCACACGTAACAGGCCCACGTCTGCTTCTCGGGAACAGAGAGGCCAGCAGCTTTTAAAGAGGCACGAGCCCTGAGCAATACTGACTTGGACCCTGGACCAGGAAGTAGCCAGAAAGGGCCTTGTTAATGAAACAGGGACTCATGCTGTGTGACTTTCCCGTTTTGATGGCTGTGCTCTGGCTGTGAAAGGGAATGTCCTGCTCTTTAGAAATTCACACTGAAGTGTTCAGGGGCCCAGAGGTATGCTCTCTCCAGCTTAATCTCCGGTTTGGGAAGCGCTACCAGCGTTTGTGTTCAGATACGAAGGGGAAGGAGTGAGCAGGGGCGGAGAGAGGTCACACAGCCAGCAGGGAAGGACTAAACGCTGTTGAATTGAGGTGAAGGGTACAAGAAGGGCCCTTTCGCTGTCTTTGTAACTCTGCACGTTTTAATTTATACCGGTGGCCCTAAGGGAGGGGTGCCAGGGGAGGTGTTTCCGCGCTAACGGTCAGCGTCCTGTCCCCGGGGGGCGTCAGCCATACCCGTGGCCGAGCCCCTGGGCAAATGGCGGGCACGGCCCGACTCCGCACCTGCCCTCCTGAGCTCCGCCGCCTCCTTGCTGGCACATGGCCGCGCCTTGGAAACTTGAGATCAGGAAGGGCGTGCTGGGAAGGTGGCCCTCCAGGGGCTGGGCCTTCCAGCCTCTCCCCGAATCGTTCCCTTGGAGGACGCTGAGATTGATTTGACACCTTGATAACAGAGCTGTCAGCCGGTTTAGCCGCAGCGTCCATCCGGGCGTCCGGAGCAGCCCCCCCACCCCCGAGTCGGCAAACAGAGCCTTCTCTGCAGTCACGTGTGTGCTTTGCTTTGACCTCACAGGACTCCTCGTGGTTTAGAAGTGGCTTGGTCTGGGCTGGCTGCTTATCACCTAGTGAAGGCTTATTCCTGTGAGCTGTGAGCTTTGCGTGGTCACCTTCTCATTACAGACAGGTTTCACGTTTATGGGACTGAAATTTTGTTAATAGGGAAATAAGAGTTTTATTGTGAAATGTCTGTTTTCCCTTCACCACTGCTGGTTTAACGGAAGGGATTCCCCGAAGCCCCAGGGCTTCAGCTCCAGCCCTGGAGCCTCAGAGAGCAGCCCTGGGAACTGCTCCGCCTGCTAAATAATTCAGGCTCCTCGCAGCCGCGGGCGAAAGGTCTGCTCTGAATTATGGATGCGTCTTTGTGAGGCTTTGTGTTGAGTGCACTGCGCCTCCTTCTCCCTGAGCTGAAGGGAGAGACTCGCCCTTGTCAGCCCAGGGCCGGGCGTCTCTGAAGAAAGTGCAGTAACTTGCCTCCTCGGGGAGCTGAGCTCAGGAGCAATGTCTCTGTGTGTGGCCTCAGCCTTTGCCCGGGGCCCCGGGGGCTGTACCGGCTGAGCCTGGTATGGATTCAGAGGGGTTGTTTGCGGTGAATGGTTGGAAGTATTTGGTTAAGTGGCATCACAGTGGCTCTTATCAGCTCTGCCCAGGTAAAGTCCCTCTGGTCTGCGCCCTGTCGTGGTTGGCGGGGGCAGGCAGACCGCGCGGGCTCCAGGTATGTGTGCGGGGGTGGGGGTCGGCTCCCAGGCAGGTGGCCGTTAAGCCTACAGCCTGACCGTGAATTGGGACTTAAGTCTTTACAGTGCTGGAGGTTATGGTGGACGAGATACTCTGGCGAGATAATGATGGGAGAGGGCCTAGAGTTACAGAATTTTCCACAGAACTTTCATACAGGGGCAGGCCTCAAGGCACTTACAGAGTAACCTGCATGCTCGACCAGCCAGGGTAGGGGTCTTGGCGTTCCCGTTTTCAGCAAATTTGACAGACCTCATAAACTTCCTCACCAGGAAAGCGTTTCTTTGACTCAAACTGATTGAAAGGGAGGAAAAAACAAGTGGCAACAGAACCCAGGAAGCGTCTCTAAAGCGAAGATGGGAGGTGGGAGGTGGGGGTCTTCCCCGGAGTCTTCCTCTTGGGTTGGAGGATGCCTGTGGGTTTTCCGAACACCAGACACCCCGGAGGCTGTCCTGGCCTTGGAGCTGGGGTGGGAACCCTGACCTTGGGAGGAACTTCACTTGTGTTCCTTCCACAAGTGTGTGTCATTTTCTGTGTGTTGAGAGCTGAAAGGTGCTGTCAGTTATGAAATTCAGAATTTGACAATGGATGTCAAAGGCCAGGGGATCTTCCATGTGTGCTATGGACACGGACGTGCGCGGGTTTTGTCGTACCCGAGGGGCTCTGTACATGCCCGGCGGGTCCCACGCGAAGGCTCACCAGGAGGCCTTCTGGTGACAAGAACTGCAGGCACAGTGTGTGCTCCTGGGGCGTCTCTCATCCTCCCCTCCGAAGCGGGTGCAGGCTCCCTGAGGTCTGGGTGAGGTCCACAGACGGGGGTGGTGTGGCCCGGCCCTGGGGTGCTCCTGCAGGGTCTCTGCCGTCCACACTCCAAGCCCCTGGCGCCGGAGTTGAGGCCCAGGAAGCAGGGATTTGGGTCCCAGAACCCGCAGCGCGGGGGTGTCTCCTGCAGACGGAGAAGGGGCTCATGGGGGTGGTGTGGGCGCGGGGCCCCTTTCTGACCTTGTGGGTCCCCACGCCCCTCAAGTGAGCAGGAGTTTTCAGCCGAAGCGACTTCCTGGGTTGGGGGACTCTGTCTGCAGGTGGAGCCCTCCAGCCTCCCCGACCCCTCCCCTACCCCATCTTCCTGGGCAGGATGCCAGCGCCCCTAAGACTCACGCGGGGACCGCCCGGCTCCCTCCAAGAGTCCGTCAAGGCAGACCCCAGAGTGCGCCACTGACCCACAGAGCACACACCAAGGGGCCAGGAGGTTCCTTTTATTCTGACTGTAAAGTGTCTTTATCGATGAGAAGTTTCAAACTAATCTTATTTATTTTCGGCCGTGCTGCGTCTTCGTGGCTGCTGGCCTTCCCCTCGTTGCGGTGAGCCTCACGTGGGCTCGGTAACTGCGGCTCCGGGCTCTGGACCTCAGGCTCTGTGGCTGCTCTGAGGCACGTGGGTCTTCCCGTGTCTGGGATGCAGCCTGTGTCTCCTGCGTCGGCAGCTGGATTCTTTATCGCCGGGCCACCAGGGAAGCCCCCGATGAGACTCAAAGTGACAGCTGTTGATCTGTGAGTCCTAAAAAGCGATTCGTACTTGCCAAGTCTTAACAGAAACGAGTCAGTGTACGGGTCTCGTCTCCCTAAAACGTGCATTCAGCGCTCACCCTCTCCTTCCCTCGGTCCCTCCGCAAACCTGCAGCTTGGGCCCCGCACCCGTCTCCCTGCCGCCCTGTGTGCCTGCTCCGTGCCTGCTCCGTGTTGGAATCCAGACGTCTCGCGTTTGACAAGCGGAAGCTCTCACTCCTTCGAGAGGCGCAGCTGCTCGGCCTGCGGCTTGGTGCCCAGCTCTCCCTGCTCCCCGTGGCCCAAGCCTGCAGTCCTCTCAGCCCCGCCCGCGGTGCCCCTCACCCCACCGTCCAGGCCATCAGTGCCCTCAGCCGCACCTCTGCCAGGGCAGCGCTCAGGGCGCCTCTCCACGGCAGCCAGGAGGACCAGGTTCCTTCTGTTACTATTACTATTACTGCCTGTCTTGCTGTTCAACATAAACGTGATGCTTTTCCCCAATATCTTTTGCCGAAGTGTAGCTCATCTGCAGTGTTGTATCGATCTCTGCCGTACAGCAGAGCGGTTCAGTTGCATGGCCACATGCACACACACGCACGCACACACGCACAGGTACATGTGTCCATTCTTCTTAAAAAGTATTCTTGTTCACTGGTTTATCACAAGTGTTAAATATAGTTCTCTGTGCTGTACAGCAGGACCGTGTTGTTTATCCGTTCTATAGACTGGTTGTTGTTATTCAGTCAGTTGTGTCTGACTCTTTGCAGCCCCGTGGACTGCAGCACCCCAGGCTTCCCAGTCCTATACCGTCTCCCAGAGCTTGCTCAAACGCATGTCGATTGAGTCAGTGATGCCATCCAACCATCTCATCCTCTGTCGTCCCCTTCTCCTCCTGCCCTCAATCTTTCCCAGCATCTGGCTCTTTTCTCATCAGGTGGCCAAAGTGTTGGAGCTTCAGCTTCAGCATCATTCCTTCCAATGAATATGCAGGACTGATCTCCTTTAGGATGGACTGGTTGGATCTCCTTGCAGTCCAAGGGGCTCTCAAGAGTCTCCTCCAACACCACAGTTCAAAAGCATCAATTCTTTGGTGCTTGGCTTTCTTTATGGTCCACCCCTCACATCCATACATGACCACTGGAAAAACCGTAACTTTGACTCTACCAGACCTTTGTTGGCAAAGTAATGTCTCTGCTTTTTAATATGCTATCTAGATTGGTCACAGCTTTTCTTCCAAGGAGCAAGTGTCTTTTAATTTCATGGCTGCAGTCACCACCTGCAGTGATTTTGGAGCCCAAGAAAATTAAATCTGTCATCTATTTGCCATGAAGTGATGTGATCAGATGCCATGATCTTCATGCTTTGAATGTTGAGTTTTAAGCCAGCTTTTTCACTCTCCTCTTTCACTTTCATCGAGAGGCTCATTAGTTCCTCTTTGCTTTCTGCCGTAAGGGTGGTGTCATCTGCGTATCTGACATTGCTGATGTTTCTCCCAGCAGTCTTGATTCCAGCTTGTGCTTTATCCAGACTGGCATTTCACATGCTGTACTCCGCATATAAGTTAAATAAGCAGAGTGACAGTATACAGCCTTGATGTACTCCTTTCCCGACGTGGAACCAGTCTGTTGTGCCATGTCAGGTTCTATCTGTTGCTTCTTGTCCCTCTAACAGATTTCTCAGGAGGCAGGTCAGGCGGTCTGGTATTCTCATCTCTTTAAGAATTTTCCAATTTGTTGTGAGCCACATAGTCAAAAGCTTTAGTGTAGCCAGTGAAGCAGAAGTAGATGTTCTGAAATTCTCTTGCTTTTACTGTGATCCCACTGGTGTTGGCAGTCTGGTTCCTCTGCCTTTTCTAAATCCAGCTTGGACATCTGGAAGTTCTTGGTTGACGTACTGGTGAAGCCTGGCTTGGAGAATTTTGAGCACTGCTTTGCTGGTGTGTGAGATGAGTGCAGCTGTGCGGTAGTTGGACATTCTTTGGCATTGGAAGTGAAACTGGCCTTTTCCGGTCCTGCGGCCCCTGCTGAGTTTTCCAGAGTTGCTGGCGTGCCGAGCGCAGTACTTTGCGTCGTGTGCNCATGCTTTGAATGTTGAGTTTTAAGCCAGCTTTTTCACTCTCCTCTTTCACTTTCATCGAGAGGCTCATTAGTTCCTCTTTGCTTTCTGCCGTAAGGGTGGTGTCATCTGCGTATCTGACATTGCTGATGTTTCTCCCAGCAGTCTTGATTCCAGCTTGTGCTTTATCCAGACTGGCATTTCACATGCTGTACTCCGCATATAAGTTAAATAAGCAGAGTGACAGTATACAGCCTTGATGTACTCCTTTCCCGACGTGGAACCAGTCTGTTGTGCCATGTCAGGTTCTATCTGTTGCTTCTTGTCCCTCTAACAGATTTCTCAGGAGGCAGGTCAGGCGGTCTGGTATTCTCATCTCTTTAAGAATTTTCCAATTTGTTGTGAGCCACATAGTCAAAAGCTTTAGTGTAGCCAGTGAAGCAGAAGTAGATGTTCTGAAATTCTCTTGCTTTTACTGTGATCCCACTGGTGTTGGCAGTCTGGTTCCTCTGCCTTTTCTAAATCCAGCTTGGACATCTGGAAGTTCTTGGTTGACGTACTGGTGAAGCCTGGCTTGGAGAATTTTGAGCACTGCTTTGCTGGTGTGTGAGATGAGTGCAGCTGTGCGGTAGTTGGACATTCTTTGGCATTGGAAGTGAAACTGGCCTTTTCCGGTCCTGCGGCCCCTGCTGAGTTTTCCAGAGTTGCTGGCGTGCCGAGCGCAGTACTTTGCGTCGTGTGCGTCATGTGTTCTGTGCGTGGCCGCTTGCGCCTGCTCCCCCCGGCCTCCCGCTCATCCTCCCCACCCCTCCCCCTGGGCAGCCGCAAGCCTGTCCTCTGTGTCTGTGCGTCTGTCTGTCCCGTGGACGAGCCGCCTGTGTCGTGTTTTGGATTCCACGGGTGAGTGACGTGTGAGGTTCGTCTGTCTCGTCTGCCTCTCTTACTGCCACGCTCTCTAGGTCCGTCCGTGTTGCTGCAGATGACGCTATTTTGTTTTCACGGCCGAATAGCACTCCACTGAGTGTGTGTGCCACGTCCTCTGTGCCCACTCGCCTGTCAGAGGCACCCGGGCGGCCTCCATGTCTTGGCTGCTGTGAGCATAGCGGCACACCTGCCTTTTCAATCAGAGTTCAGTCTCTTCTCCGTAACATTAGCGCAGGTTCACATTGCCACCAGCAAACACACGCTTTCTCCACACCCTCTCGCGCGTTTGCCGTTTGTAGGCGTTTTGATGGGGCCATCCTGACTGGTGTGAGGTAATGCCCCGTTGTAATTTGACTTGCGTTTCCCTAGTAGTTGGCGATGTCGAGCATCTTTTTATGTGCTCTGGCCGTCTGTAGATCATCTTTGGAGAAATGTCTACTTAGGCTTCTGTCCATTTTCCGATCGGGGTGTTTGTTGTTGAGTTGTAAGAGCTGCTCCTCTGTTTTGGAGATTAAGCCTTGTCGTTTGCCTTGCTTGGAGATATTTTCTCCCCTCTTGCCCTTCCCTTGCTTACTGCTGCCCCCCAGGGTGAAACCCACACACCTCGGGTGCCCGCCCCCCGGCCCCGCTGGCCCTGCCTTGGGGGCTGTCCTGCCCCTCGGGCGCCCAGCCACCCCAGCTGTGAGCCGTGTGTCCTCTCGTGCTCGTCCACACAGAAGGCTTTTCTCAGGTCAGTTACCTTCTGTGCGCCCCTCAGCTCAGTTCAGCCACGTGCCCTCAAGGGAGGAAAGCTGGAGAGCGTCTCGGTGCCCACAGTCCGTGGAGTTTTCAGGAAGACTGCTTGTCTCGTGAGGACAGCCGTTCCTCAGTGTGGAGTGCAGCAAGGGAGCCTGCCGGCTCAGCCCCCGCGCCCCGACGCTGGCTCTCGGTTCCCACCGCTGTGGCCTCATGGGGTGGGGTCCTCCCGAGCCCCTGCCTAGTGACTACGGAGCTTTTCTTTGGCTTCTTGATCTTTTTTCTTAGATGTTTACTTGCTCTTAAAGGTACAGAAAGCCAGTCCTTCAGCTGTGTAACGTGTTACATGTATTTCCCAGCTTCTCGCTTGTCTTTTGACTTTGCTTGCAGTGTCTTTCACATACTGAGATTTACTTTATCTTGTTGATGTGCAGTTGACAGACAGCTTCGTTTCAGGTGTACGACGATGGTTCAAAATGTGTATATGTTGTAAAAGAATCACCGCACACGTTGCAGAACTTTTGAGATGAGAAGTTGTAGGGCTTCCCAGGGGGCGCTAGTGGTAAAGAACCTGCTTGCCGTTGCAGGAGACATAAGAGACACGAGTTTGATCCCTGGACCAGGAAGATGGCCTGGGGGAGGGCATGGCAACCCCCTCCAGTATCCATGCCTGGAGAATCCCACGGACGGGAGAGCCTGGCAGGCTACAGTCCGTGGGGCCACAGGCTTGGACGCACTGAGTGCCCACGCGCGCATGGAGAGCTTCTCACGGTCTGCTCTCATGGCCGTGCTCTCGGACGTGGAGTTGACTGCACTCACTGTGCGTCCTGCCTCAGGGACAGCTCACCTTGGGACTGGCGTTCGTGCCCTGGGGCCCCCCACCCACGCTGCCAGCCCTGGCTCCACACAGCCTGTGCTCACACACAGAGACTCCGAGTCTGTCCCCCGCTCCGGGTGTCCCCACTTGGCATTTCGGGGGCTCTCCTGCGCTCCCTGCCAGTGTTTCTCTGCCTTCACCGTTCACGCCTGAATCTTTGGGCCGCATGGGCTTTGTTCTGGAGCGCGCTGGGAGAGCCCCATCCCATTACTGTCCAGGTGGCCACCTCTGGCCCGCGGCACCCCCTGGTGACCGGGGTGTCCTGTGCCACCGCTCGCCCACGGCACCCCTTTGTGACGGGGGGGTGTCCTGTGCCACCCCGGGCCTGCGGCGCCCCCTGGTGACGGGGGGGGTGTCCTGTGCCACCCCGGGCCTGCGGCGCCCCCTGGTGACGGGGGGGGCGTGTCCTGTGCCACCCCGGGCCTGCGGCGCCCCCTGGTGACGGGGGGGGGATGTCCTGTGCCACCGCTCGCCCGCCACGCCCCTGGTGACTGCTCCTGCAGCAGCAGCCGCTCGCAGCCCACTCAGGACGCGGGTGTGCAGCGTGTGGGTGGGGTGGGCTGCCTCTGTCCTGTGTAGTTGTCCTCACGGACCTCCAAACTCGGTTTTGTCCAGATCTGATAAAGCACACGTGGGGAAGTGTGTCAGGAGGAGAGGTTGACTCAGAGGGTGAGCGTCTCTGGTGTTCAGTCAACCGTGGAACTGTGGGGTCTCCAGGACCCCAGCCCCGGTGGGGGAGGGGACTGTGTGTGTGTGAGCCTGCCTGTGAGTGTGTCAGTGTGTGTGTGTGAGCCTGTTTGTGTGTGCGTCAGTGAATGTGTGTGAGCTGGCCTGTGAGTGTATCAGAGTGTGAGTGTGAGCCAGCCTGTGAGTGTGTCAGAATGTGAGTGTGTCAGTGTGTGTGTGAGCCAGCTTGTAAGTATGTCAGTGTGTGTGTGAGCCGGCCTGTGAGTGTGTCAGTGTGTGCGTGAGCCGGCCTGTGAGTGTGCCAGTGTGTGTACGTGAGCCGGCCTGTGAGTGTGTCAGTGTGTGTGCGTGAGCCGGCCTGTGAGTGTGCCAGTGTGTGCGTGAGCCGGCCTGTGATTGTGTCAGTGTGTGTGCGTGAGCCGGCCTGTGGGTGTGTCAGTGTGTGTGCGTGAGCCGGCCTGTGTGT
>SJYA01011556.1:0-11552 GCA_006410615.1 Neotragus moschatus
TATTGATATTTCTCCTGGCAATCTTGATTCCAGCTTGGGCTTCTTCCAGCCCAGCGTTTCTCATGATGTGCTTAAGGGAGTCAAATCAGATTATTTCCCAAGGTCCTTTCCAGTTCTAGAACTCAGATAGTTAGAACCAATAAATAACTTTACTAGGAAAAGAAATAAAGTTAGCAGTTGTACTTGGGAGCATGTTTTATATGAACTTTCTACTTTCATCAAAGTGCTCTTACTTAAGTAATAAAGCAAATAAGGTAAAGTGTTAAAAATAGGTGAATCTGAGTAAACAGTATACAGGTGGTTCCCTGTACTATTTTTATTTTTGCAACTTCATTCAATTACTATGAAATAGTCATCATTTAGGTTTAAAATATTAGGAGGTGACTGATACTGCTTATCTTACTAGTTCTTGTGGGAAAGCCTATAACTTGATTATGTATCACTTCCTAGGGCCTGCCCTCCCTCCTCTGATGTAATTAACACAAGTGCACTCATAAATAGTGCTTGGTCTTCTGGCATCTACAGTGTTCTCATCAATCCCAATGCTTACTTCCTCTCGATTTTGCAAATAAACTTCAATATTTGTTTTTTATTTACATGTCTTTTTAATTTGTTTTTAATTAGAGAATAATTGCTTTACAATGTTGTGTTGGTTTATGCCATACAACAATGCAAATAAAAACTGTATGTGTGTGCCTGGAGAATTCCATGGGGGTGTGTGTGTGTGTGTGTGTGTGTGTGTATACCTGGAGAATTCCATGGATGTGTGTGTGTGTGTGTGTGTGTGTGTGTGTACCTGGTGTGTGTGTGTGTGTGTGTGTACCTGGAGAATTCCATGGATGTGTGTGGGTGTAGAAGGGAGCAACAACCCACTCTAGGATTCTGACCTGGAGAATTCCATGGACTGTATAGTCCATGAGGTATGTGTGTGTGTGTGTGTGTGTGTGTGTGTGTGTGTATACCTAGAGAATTCCATGGATGTGTGTGTGTGTGTGTGTGTACCTGGAGAATTCCATGGATGTGTGTGTATGTAGAAGGGAACAACAACCCACTCCAGGATTCTGACCTGGAGAATTCCATGGACTGTATAGTCCATGAGATCTCAAAGAGTCAGACATTACTGAGTGACTTTCACACATACAAACACATACATATATATCGTCTCCCTCTTGTCTTGCCTGGAGAATCCCATGGATTAGTGGAGCCTGGCGGGCTACAGTCCATGGGATCGCAAAAGTGTTGGACAGGACTAAGCTACTGATACTTCTTGAACCCTCAACCCTCCCCTTAAACCTCTCCAACACTCTTAATTACTGTATAAACTTTGACTTCCCAGCCTCTGTCAGGTCATTCTCACAGAGATGGGAGAGATGGGAGGGATTTTTTTCCCTGCCCACTACAGGCAATGAGGGAGCACACTGTCTGCAGGGAATTTTAAAACAATAATAAAAGCAACTAATAGTCTTTCTGCTTCTTATCATCACCAGGCACTGGCAATATGAAACAACCTTAATGTTTAGCCACTCCTTCCAACCACTGCAGACAGCTTCAAACATTACCCCTTAACATGTCATCAGTAATGGTCAGCCTCTTCAACCTCTGCCCAAATCTTTTATCCAATAGTTTTTCTTTACCTTGGGATCTCAAAGTAAAAACAAAAACTAATAATAAGAACAACAAATATTTTAAAAAATCAGTGTACTTTCTACAATATTTGTAACTGTGAGGCATATCATCATTTTAATAGAAAAGCTCATATAAAATCTAATGTGATGCCTCTCTCAAACAGAACTTAGTAGTCTCTATATATCACCTCAATCAATTATGATTTAGCATTAAAACTATTTTTCAAACAACAATAATGTAAACAAGTGGTTCACAGCCATAACTCAATGCCTGGAGCCTGGAAAATTTGCCAAGATTTATGGGCTCAGACAGCAGAATGAACAAGGCTCTACTCGCATAACTGCAGTCCTTTCAGCCATGCTGTTCACCTTGCATCATACGGAGGGCCATGTCATCTTAGTCACTATGAAAAAAAGGTCTAACTCAGAGAAAGAAAAAGGACAGAAAGAGATTTTTAAAAGAAGGGGTCGACTATGCCTTGGTTAATCTTGCCGAGGGCCTGCATCAAAGGCAATACACAGCTGGATGGTAAAATCAGCAGATCAACACTCTGCTTGGTATCTCCCTGTTCAAAGCTATACTCCTCAGCTGTAACAAATCCTCCTGATTCCATCAAAAGGCAGGGAATGGCTGCCCACTAGGGCATGCAGATAAGTGAGATTGGACTATATAATCATAAAATTGATAATCAGAGAGTTGTTGTTGTTGTTTAGTCACTAAGTCGTGTCCAACTCTTTGCAATCCCATGCTGTAGCCCACCAGGCTCCTCTGGTGATGGGATTTCCCAGGCAAGAATACTGGTGTGGGTTGCCATTTCCTTCTTCAGGGGATCTTACCCACTCAGGGATCGAACCCACATCTTCTGCACTGGCAGACGGGTTCTTTAGCACTGAGCCACCAAGAAAGCCCAATCAGAGTACAGAACCAAAAAACTCAATATAACAAGCTACTTCACGTATTACAAACTGGTGATTAAAAAGAAACGTGCTAGCATGTGTATATCAGTTTTGATTATAGCTGTTTTAATAGTTCTTCCAATGCACAGATACATGTTTCAGTGCAGCAGAAATAAAAAATAGTAAATTCATAAGAATAATGAGTAATTTCCCACACTCCGATTTTTTTTTTTAATGCCACTACTGGTTAAATTGTAAAATACATCTAAATCCTACAAAATAATACTTAGAATTTATCTAGGGAAGGCTAAGAAATTTACTCAACATTAGAACAAAAGACAAAAATTCCAAAGATAATCCAGAACACAAAGCAATCAAATTTCAAACATACTACTCAGACACATAACTACAAACTTGCTACAGAAGGCAGGACTCTTATCTTTCAAAAATGAGCACTTCCTCTCCTATGAACTAATGTCTAAGAACCTACAGGCTTTCTCCTAAAACCAAGAGAAAGGGAGAAAGAACACATTTTCAAATCAACAATATATGGAAAAATCAGAAAAGGCCTTTTCAGAAAAACAGTACTATCTAAAGAAATAAGATTGAATTAAAACATATAGAAATCTACCTGACATTTAATTCAATAGCTTTAAAGATCAGTGTCATCTTTTCACTTTCTAATTTGAAAAATTATTCAATTTCCTTTCATGTTACAGCATTGTTTATGTTTATGTAACGCTTTCCACTTGAAAGTTTCAGGTGTGCCCCTAAACAGAGGAAGTTATAATAATCTTACGCAAGCATAAATTTTCAAGGCCATCAAGAGTTTAGCTTAATAATACTATGTTGTATACTTCAAATTTATTAAAAGAGTACATCTTAAGCGTTCTCACCACAAAACGAAAGAGAGAAATTAGTAATTATGTGAAGTGATGGTTTGTTGTGATAATCATTTCGCAATATATGTGCATATCAAGTTATCGCGTTGTACACCTCAAGTATATGCAATTTTGATTTGTCAATTATGCCTCATTAAAGCTGAGGAAAAGACTTTACAAGCTAGGAAGACACCAAGCCATCAATATACATAAACTGCTCAGGTTTACTTGAATTAGTGCAAGTCAAACCACTAAATCAGATCTAAAAGACCTACAAACCAATACTGTAGTTTTAAAAATAAAAAAATGTTAACATTTGGAATATAAACTGCTTGAAACAAGCAAAAGACTCAATCATCAGATAGCACCCTCCACCAAGGATAACGCTCTCCCTAGGTACCTTGCCCAGTTTGTGACAAAAAAAACAAAATTTGCCATTATCTAAAGCTAAAACACTCTTTGTAAGTACACAGAAGTGAGACACTATAATGATGTAGATTAGGAAGAACATATTAATTGTGGTCAATGAAACATAAATAAATGCAGACAATAACTAAAATTAATAATAATTACCTCTGGTAATGATAAAAAGCAAGCCCACACACTACACAGTTGCCAATAAGGAAAACTAAATATGCTAATGTGTATATAACAACAGATCTTGGGTTATCAATACTTTTTAAAAACCTACCAATGGAAAATACATGTTTTTCTTGTAGCAGAAATAAAAAGTAACAGTAAATCCATGGGAAGTGCTACTCAAAAACTAAACACAACAGGGTAACTTTTAGTAAAAATACATTACAAAGTTATCCAGAAAAACAATGAACAGTAACTGACAACGTGACTGCACTGGCTTTCCATGTAATTATCACTGTAATTCTAAACGCATTTAGAAGCTGATTGCATGACAAAAGAAATAAGACAACCTAAACTCTGCAAGGTAGGAAAGATTCCAAAAGGGAAACTTCGGCTGGCTTACTGGTATGAGGATAACTTTAAAGTACTATCTATTTGACGAAGAAATGCAACACAAGTTGAACCTGGGTGCGGAAGAGTTCAAGTTATCCCTTGCAATGTAAATTCTTCCCCGAAATTCACAAGCGTTTAAAAAAAAAAAAAAAAAAACCGCATCAGTAAACCAGCATTAATTGCAAATGAGGCAACAGGAGTTCAGCATCCAATAGGTGGTCTGATCATCTTTCTAATCCGTTAGGTCAAGAGTCTTTCTCACCTACGACCCTCACAGAAGGACTGACTCCCTGCTCTAAAACCTCCTCAGCAAGCCAACCTTTGCCAACTCATGCCACCCTCACAGACGATCTGCCAAGTCCCGGGACACTCCCCCAAGCGGGACAGCCTTCCTCCGAGACGCCTCCTGCCCAGTGTCACCCGCCACTCCCCCTCCCCTTCTCAGGGCCTCTCCGGCCTCAGGGTCCCCAGTGCCTCCCTCCCCAGACCCTCACGGCTGCCCCGAGCTCCCCGCCCCCGGTCCCCGACCCCCAATTCTAGTCCCCTCCCTCAAACCTGGGGTCACCGTTCTCCCTCTGCCCGCGCGGGGAGTCCCGATTCTCCCGTCCCTACCCGGTCTCCGCGTCCCGCGACGCGGGGCGGCGGCAGGGGCGCCGAGAAGCATCCACTGAGGAGACAAGTGCCTGGGGACTCTCCGGCTCCGATCTGGACCGGAGCCGGGCTTCCGCCTCGCGCCGGAAGGCATTCGCGAGCGGGAGCGGAAGTCCCGCCCGCTCCCCGCCGGCCGGCGGGCAAAGACCGCACCGTGGGGTCTAGCCAGAACGTCAGGAGGATTCGCTGGGGGTTAACAGGGGTCGTAGGCACCCGGCCAAGAGAAAAAAGGCTTACCGTGAAGGGTCAAGGCGCCAAAAGTCTTTCTCCTTGCAGCTTCTTACAGCCGATGAGCCAACGCACCTGCAGTCGCTTGACCAAGGGGCTGTTCTTGCTGACGCCCCCAGAGGAACAAGATGACTGAGACCCTGACCCCTGCCCCCACAATCTAGTTGAAAATTGACATAACTATAAACAAAGATGAATAACACCACAAGGCAGCACTGCTTCATTCCTTAATCCAGATGTTTATCACCTGCTATATATCACTTATTGAACGACTAGGCTGTAAACAGATGCAAGCCCCTGTCTTAAGAAGCGAGGGAGGCACTCAGGGCAATGAACTAGGCAGAGAGTAAATCAAACAGCGACTTGTCCCTCGGGAAACTTGGGGTAGTATACTGCTAAGTCACTTCAGTCGTGTCTGACTCTGTGTGACCCCATAGACGGCAGCCCACCAGGCTCCACCGTCCCTGGGATTCTCAAGGCAAGAACATTAGAGTCGGTTGCCATTTCCTTCTCCAATGCATGAAAGTGAAAAGTCAAAGTGAAGTCGCTCAGTCGTGTCTGACTCTTCGAGACCCCACGGACTGCAGCCTACCAGGCTCCTCCGTCCGTGGGATTTTCCAGGCAAGAGTACTGGAGTGAGTTGCCATTGCCTTCTGTTTAATCAGTACCCTCTTGCACACCAAACCCCATTTTTCCTTTTTAGAAATAAATGGTATAGCAGTTTTTTCCAATTCTTTTCCTTTTGCCAGCAACAAACTATGTTCCAATATATGGAGATAGAATTATGGTAAAATAAAAGGAAGACTGGACATCTTGTAGAACATCTGTACTTAGAGGGCATAATATCATCTCTGGACAGAGTAGAAGACATAGATTTGAGCTTAAAACTCAACATTCAGAAAACTAAGATCATGGCATCCGGTCCCATCACTTCATAGCAAATAGATGGGGAAACAATGGAAACAGTAAGAGACTTTATTTTCTTGGGCTCTAAAATCACTGCAGATGGTGATTTCAGCCATGAAATTAACAGATGCTTGCTTCTTGGAAGAAAAGCTATGACCAACCTACACAGTGTATTAAAAAGCAGAGACATTACTTTGCCAACAAAGGTCTGCCTAGTCAAAGCTATGGTCTTTCTAGTAGTCATGAATGTGAGAGTTAGACTATAAAGAAAGCTGAGCATGGAAGAACTGATGCTTTTGAACTGTGGTGTTGGAGAAGACTTTTGAGAGTCTCTTGGACTGCAAAGAGATCCAACCAGTCCATCCTAAAGGAAATCAGTCATAAATATTCACTGGAAGGACTGATGTTAAAGCTGAAACTCTAATACTTTGGTCACCTGATGTGAAGAGCTGACTCACTGAAAAAGACCTGGATGCTGGGAAAGATTGAAAGTGGGAGGAGAAGGGGACGACAGAGGATGAGATGGTTGGATGGCATCACCAACTCGATGGACATGAGTCTGAGTAAGCTGCAGTAGCTGGTGATGGACAGGGAAACCTGGCGTGCTGCAGTCCATGGGGTTGCAAAGAGTCAGACAGGACTGAGCAACTGAACTGAACCAAACTGAAGGAACACAGAGAGAAAATGGCCATTAAGGCTGAGTCACATGGCAGTGTCCTAAAGAAAAGATCTATTAACACCCCTTACCAAGGACCCAGGACCTGACTTGTTTTCTTTGATTACAGGAAATAACCCTGTGTACTTCTGAAACATTATTTTGTTTTGCTTAACTAGGCAAGAATGATTTCTGCTATTTGCAACCAAAGTAATTTTGCTTAAGACAATCTACTCCCAAAGCTCCTGTTGAATAGGCACTAGGTCAAATGATCCGCATTCATTGCCACAGCAAACTGAAATGGGTGTAGCATGTGTTCAGTCGTCTCCAACTTTTTCTGACCCTATAGACTATAACCCGTCAGACTCATCTGTCCATAGGATTTTCCAAGCAAGAATACTGGATTGAATTGCCATTTCCTCCTTCAGGGGAACTTTCTGACTCAGGGATCAATCTTGGTTCTCTTGTGTCTCCTGCATGGCAGGCAGATTCTTTACCACTGAGCTACCTAGGAACCTGAAGTGGATATAGACACAACCCAAATAGGCTAAGAGGGTCTCTCATGCATGGATTTAAGCATTGACATATAGCCCTCCACTTGGTCTCCGTTTCGTGTTGAAATAGAAATGTGACACAAACCTAGGATTGGGTTAGGCATGAGCAAAGTGTCCCACGCTGGTAGAAAAACAAATGGGTAGGGGAACCAGAGGAAAGAGGAGAGAGAAACAATATGGAAGAGAGAAAGAAGGGGAAAGAGAAGACATAATTATCTGAGAAGTAATTAGGTCATCTTAGTTTCTATCTTTTCAGTTTTTTAATCCAAACCCTTATGAGGTCCAGCTAAACTTTCTGTCCTTAAATTCTATGGAAATGCTGTGTCCTTCCAATAAATTTCCCATTTGACTTGGGTTAGTATTAGTAGGTTTTTACTCCTAGCAATGAAATGCCAAGACATCAGTCCACAAGACACAAGGTTGCCTGTTCACTCTCTTTTCTGCATCACTCTCTTCTCCCCAGAACTTTGGAGTCAGCTTCTCACCCTAGGCCCAACAGCAGGAGCAAGATTTTCACACCTCCACTGATGCCTACAGGAAAACTGTCAGTTACCATGGCGTTGATGGGTGGAGCAAATCATACCACCATCAGTATGTAAATATGGAGGAAGATTTTGGAAACCAACACTTCTTTTTGTGAACTTTTTATTTTGTATTGGAGTATAACTAGTTAACAATGTCGTGATAGTGTCAGGTGAACAGCGGAGGGACTTAGCCATACATATACATATATCCATTCTCCCCCAAACTCCCCTCCCATCCAACCTGCCACAAGGTATTGAGCAGAGTTCCATGTGCTATACAGGTTCTTGTTGGTATTTTAAATATAGCAGTGAGTACATGACCATCCCAAACTCCCTAACTGTCCCCTCCTCCCAACAACCATAAGTTCGTTTTCTAAGTCTATGAGTCTTTCTATAGAAACCAATATTTCAAATTCTTCATTATACAGAGGCAGGAGCTAAAGTCCAGCTAAACATAGCAGTTTTTCTAAGGTTGAATAGTTCAATAGTCCCAGAGATAAGACTAGTTCAAAAATCTCTCTCCCAGTCCACTTACCTGATTATTTGCTGTGGAAAGAGTCTAATACTCTCAAAAGGCTATTGTGAAAACCTTAAAAGTGTACTACAGGGATTTCTCTGGTGGTCCAGTGGCTAAGACTCTGCACTTCCAATGCAGGGGGTCCAGGTTGGATCCCTGGTAAGGGAACTAGATCCCTCCTGCCACAACTAAGACCTGGTGCAGCCAAAATAATTAAATATATATTTTAAAAAGTACACTACTATCCAGCCTGCTCTCTCCTGGCCTCTAGAGTTCACTCATATCTATATAATGGCATCAGTCTGACTGCAGAACCATGACAACTGTTTAGAAGACACTTGTGAGTGTCACCGGTGATAGACAGTTCCTCTGAACCAGGAAAGAATATCCTAAGGAATGTTTTCCTACTTTTTTTTTTTACTACTCTCTGACTGGCTCAGACAGATAGGTGGGTTAATTAACAGAGCTAATAAGTTTAGATGTTTAAAAAGTTGACTCACAGATTCTCTATTCTCTCTAAGTTCATACCTGGTTGTCTTTCTTATCTTTGTTTCACCACCAGTATAAACACAATGGCATTAAGAGGCATATCCAAAACCACAGCCTCTTCCCCTTGCACATGCAGTAGTTTAGTAATTTGTGGCAAAATAAACTAGTCTACGTGCGTGCATGCTAAGTTGCTTCAGTCGTGTCTGACCCTTTGCGACCCCACGGACTGTAGCCCGCCAGGCTCCTTTGTCCATAGGATTCTCCAGGCAAGAATACTGGAGTGGGTTGCCATGCCCTCCTCCAGGGGATCTTCCTGACCCAGGGATGGAACTCAGGTCTCTTGCACTGCTGGCACATTCTTTACCACCGGAGCCACCAGGGAAGCCCAAACTAGTCTAGAGTTGGGAGCAATCACAATAGCGTGGTCTCTGAGATATAAATAAAATTATATTAGTAAAAGATTATGAACTGAATGACAATTAAGGTCATCCAATGCTCTCCAGTTAGTAATTCCCAGCTCTACCACAAGGTACCAAATAAAGGTGTTTTCTGTGAAGATCTCAGTCATCTGCGCTCAAATAATATCACTTAAAGTGAAAGATGAGTCTTATTACATTGAGGGTGTTTTCTTCCTAAAGGGGGAGCTGCCCCAGAAGTGCTTCACTTTAATTGAAATGTTTTTGAAAACATGATCTTTTATATTTTGGTCTAAATTTTTTGTGGTAAAATATACAAAACATAAAATTGCTCATTTGAGCCATGTCCAATTATGCATTTCTGTGGTATTAAGTGCATTCACAGTGTTGAATAACAGTCACTCCTATCCATCTCCTGAACTTTTGCAACTTCCAAAACTGAAACTCTGTACCTGTTAAACAATGATTCCCCATTCTCCCCTCCCNCAGGTCTCTTGCACTGCTGGCACATTCTTTACCACCGGAGCCACCAGGGAAGCCCAAACTAGTCTAGAGTTGGGAGCAATCACAATAGCGTGGTCTCTGAGATATAAATAAAATTATATTAGTAAAAGATTATGAACTGAATGACAATTAAGGTCATCCAATGCTCTCCAGTTAGTAATTCCCAGCTCTACCACAAGGTACCAAATAAAGGTGTTTTCTGTGAAGATCTCAGTCATCTGCGCTCAAATAATATCACTTAAAGTGAAAGATGAGTCTTATTACATTGAGGGTGTTTTCTTCCTAAAGGGGGAGCTGCCCCAGAAGTGCTTCACTTTAATTGAAATGTTTTTGAAAACATGATCTTTTATATTTTGGTCTAAATTTTTTGTGGTAAAATATACAAAACATAAAATTGCTCATTTGAGCCATGTCCAATTATGCATTTCTGTGGTATTAAGTGCATTCACAGTGTTGAATAACAGTCACTCCTATCCATCTCCTGAACTTTTGCAACTTCCAAAACTGAAACTCTGTACCTGTTAAACAATGATTCCCCATTCTCCCCTCCCCTAAATCTAATATTGATCTAATTTTATGGGTTTGTATATTTCATTAAAATATTTTCAACACTAATTCATACCCTCTTGAAGTAAACATATTTATAAACAGGAAATAAAATAGTGCTTTATTCACCTCTTTTCCCCTGTGGAATCCAAATGTAACATATCATTTCCTTGGGGACACATTGTACAATGATCAGATATTTCTACTTCTTTAAAATCCACACCAATGGGAATTCCACATGTAAAGGAGAAACACACCAGGGACACTTGACATGATACTCATTAACTGAAAGTTTGGGTGGGTATGTTTGGAAGGACTTTTATACACATTAATGATTTTAAACTGCAATCTTTGTTTTCCTTTCTGCAAAAGCCATGGACATTCCACACATCCGACTGGGGCACAAACCTCACTTTGTTTTCTTTCCAACAAAATCAAAACTAAAC
Source organism: Neotragus moschatus (assembly GCA_006410615.1). Classification (NCBI taxonomy): domain Eukaryota; kingdom Metazoa; phylum Chordata; class Mammalia; order Artiodactyla; family Bovidae; genus Neotragus; species Neotragus moschatus. Next base: position 10,812 of record SJYA01011556.1, read on the forward strand.
AGGAATGCTCCTGCCAGAAAAAGCTTCACCTGCTAAATTCCAACAAGTCTAGGAAAACAAGCCTTTCCTCTTCAATAAAGATTTCTCTCCCTGGCCTGGTAACTGAAACAGACACACAGTTCTACTTCTAACATAAAAATCTCACCATTAGGTAGAATAATAGGCTGAATTTTTAGCCCTGAATCTCAGTTTTGTTGTTTAGTCGCTAAGTTGTGTGCAACTCTTTGCAACACCATGGACTGTAGTCCACCGGGCTCCTCCTGCCTATGTGATTTCACAGGCAAGAATACTGGAGTTGGTTGCCATTTTCTACTTTAGGATCTCAATAATACAAACTTATTTCCCAAGAAGAAATTAACTACATTCTAAGAAGACTGAGACAAAACTTTCCTTGTGAAAACAACAGGAGTATGTCTTAAAGAGGAATGTGCCCTCTCTAGAAAAGTATCACGATGAATTAGTAAGAAGTCACTTCCTTTTTTTTTTGGCTGTGCTGGGTCTTTGTTGCCATGTGCAGAGTTTCTCTAGTTGCCATGCAAGGGGGCTTCTCTAGTTGTGGCACACAGTTTCTCTAGTTGTGGGGCTCGGGCTTAGTCGCCCTGCAGCAAGTGGGATCTTAGTTCCTCACTCAGAAATCGAAACTGAGTCCCCTGCATTGGAAGGATTCTTAACTGAACCACCAGGGAAGACTGCACCTCCTTTATTTTTCAGTTCAGTTCAGTTCAGTTACTCAGTCATGTC
>SJYA01011557.1:0-12550 GCA_006410615.1 Neotragus moschatus
GCTCAACATCACTCATTATCAGAGAAATGCAAATCAAAACCACAGTGAGGTACCATCTCACGCCGGTCACAATGGCTGCTATCCAGAAGTCTATAAACGATAAATGCTAGAAAGGGTGCAGAGAAAAAGGAACCCTCTTACACTGTTGGTGGAAATGCAAACTTGTACAGCCACTATGGGGAACAGTGTGGAGATTCCTTGAAAAACTGGAAATAGAACTGCCATACGACCCAGAAATCCCACTGCTGGGCATACACACCAAGGAAACCAGAATTGAAAGAGACACGTGTTCCTCAGTGTTCATCGTAGCACTATTTACAATAGCCAGGACATGGAAGCAACCTAGATATCCATTGGCAGACAAATGGAAAAGAAAGCTGTGGTACATATACACAATGGAGTATTACTCAGCTATTAAAAGAGTGCATTTGAATCAGTTCTAATGAGGTAGATGAAACTTGAGCTTATTATACAGAGCAAAGTAACTCAGAAAGAAAAACACCAATACAGTATACTAATGCATAAATATGGAATTTAGGAGGATGGTAATGATAACCCTATATGCAAGACAGGAAAAGAGACACAGATGTAAGAAACAGACTGTTGGACTCTGTGGGAGAGGCAAGGGTGGGATGATTTGAGAGAATAGCATTGAAACATATATATTATCATATGTGAAATAGATCGCCAGTCCAGGTTCAATGCATGAGACAGGGTGCTCAGGGCTGGTCCACTGGGATGACCCTAAGGGATGGGATGAGGAAGGAGGTGGGAAGGGGGTTCAGGATGGGGAACACATGTACACCCGTGGCAGATTCATGTCAATGTATGGCAAAACCACAATATTGTAAAGTAATTAGCCTCCAATTAAAATAATTATACATTTTTTTAAAAAAGGAAAACTTTCAGATAATTTTTAAAACCAAGATAGACAAAAATGAAAAACTAAATAGAAGTATCAGAAAATGAAGATGGGAAAATTCCCCAGAAAATATTAATAGAACAAAAAGAGAAAATAGAGAAACAGACCAAAAATAACATAAAATAAAGGTAGATCAAAGATCAGGCCAGTAAATCCCACATCCAAATAACAGGAGTTCCAAGACAGAGAACAGAAAAAAAGGGGTGATCAACAAAGTAATTTTAAAAAATAACCTCTCAAAAATTTAATAGGAATTTTCAGGCTCCAAGAGGCCCATACCCNCCATAAATTACCCAGGTCCTTCAGGATTCATGTGGACAAAGCTGTTTTTGTCACCCAAAGGGATTTTTCAGAAAACTTATAGCTATATGCATTTAAAGGCAAATGAGTAGAGAAAATAGCATACAGATAACAAAAGACAAGAAGCATCCAAAGGGATCTGGACAGAGACCTTAGAGTGTTCACTACAGTTGAGTAGAAAGTAATGGGAGCAAACCTGAGGTTGTAGTTCAGGGATAAACTGAAATCAAAGCCAGTCTTGCCAAGTCATGAATGAGAAAGAGCATAAGAGTAAAGCAAAGATCTTAGTATAAACATTAGTATGGCAGTCAGGGAGACACAACTCTAGAAGATACCCCAAGCTAGAACAAATGGCTTGCAATCATCATTTATAGGACATCCCATCCTTGAATTTTCTTCCTCTTGACTGAATCAAACTTGTACACTTCTTGACTATTCTCAACCCCTACCATGGGGACCTGACTTCTTATCTAAATGGTTTATTTGAAATATTTTTAAATGAACTCCTCTGTGCCAATACAATGAATACCCATATAAAAATAAACAAATATCAATAAAATCAAAACAAAGTAAATATTTCAAAGTGTTAAAAAATAGTGTTTCTGGATAGACGACTGCAGTTATTTTTCCCCTTTACAATTATGCTAACAAAAATTCTGTGTTAAATTTCAATGATACGTATGTTGTATTTTATAATAAAAACATTTTAAACAATAATACAGTAGTAAAAGGACAAAGAAAGATATAGGTACAGAGTAATTGACATTATTGACTACTGCCTACTTCTTGAAACTTTCTCTTTCTCTTGAAACTTTCTCTTTTCCCTAGATTTCCAAATACTCTCTGATTTCCTGAATTTTCTCCTACTTTTGCAGATTTTTCTGGGTATTGAATTCCTCTTCCATCTTCTTAAAATTTAGTGTTCCTTAGTATTCTAAACATTTTTCATTCTATAGTCTTCACCTTTCACTGCTGCTGCTAAGTCTCTTCAGTTGTGTCCGACTCTGTGCGACCCCATAGACGGCAGCCCACCAGGCTCCCCCGTCCCTGGGATTCTCCAGACAAGAACACTGGAGTGGGTTGCCATTTCCTTCTCCAATGCATGGAAAGTGAAAAGTGAAAGTGAAGTCGTTCAGTTGTGTCTGACTCTTCACCACCGCATGGACTGCAGCCTATCAGGCTCCTCTGTCCATGGGATTTTCCAGGCAAGAGTGCTGGAGTGGGTTGCCATTGCCTTCTCCAATGCATGGAAAGTGAAAAGTGAAAGTGAAGTCGTTCAGTTGTGTCTGACTCTTCACCACCGCATGGACTGCAGCCTATCAGGCTCCTCTGTCCATGGGATTTTCCAGGCAAGAGTGCTGGAGTGGGTTGCCATTGCCTTCTCCTATGCATGGAAAGTGAAAAGTGAAAGTGAAGTCGTTCAGTTGCTGTCTCTTATACACATCTAGATGTGTATAAGAGATAGATCCAGAAGTCTATAAACGATAAATGCTAGAAAGGGTGCAGAGAAAAAGGAACCCTCTTACACTGTTGGTGGAAATGCAAACTTGTACAGCCACTGTGGGGAACAGTGTGGAGATTCCTTGAAAAACTGGAAATNCAGTTAATTCACTCTAGGTAATTAATGAACTTTAATGTTGCTTAAATCTATCAGCCACATTTTCTTTATTTCTCCTTTGAGTTATCAACCAGCTTCCCAACTAGTGAATCTTCATTTCATTTTGCTGCCTACCCTGTTTCTCTGGTGGCTCAGATGGAAAATAATCTGCCTGCAATGTGAGAGACCTGAGTTTGATCCCTGGGTTGGGAAGATACCCTGGAGGAGGGCATGACAACTCACTCCAGTATTCTTGCCTGGAGAGTACCCCCACAGCACCACGGATGTCAAGGGAGTGTAATCTCTTTGGTTCTGTCTCATCACAACAAAAATTTGAAGCAATCGATGTTTAAGCCCTCAGTGCATCACAGCTCTCAGACAGTGTTACAGCTCCATGTTTACTGTTTTATTTAGAAAATAAAGGAAAATGCATCCTCAAGGCGTGAGGGCATGCCAACCCAAAGACACGTAGAGAAAAGAGAGACAGACAGACAGAGACAGAGAGATAGCTCGCCAGCGGGAGAGAGAACGAGAGACAGAGAGAGAGGCCTCCGGCTCATTGGCTCCTCTTTTTATACGTTTTATCCTCCCCCCAGACCTGCCCTTTGTAATAGGAGTGCTGTTTTTTCTACCTGAGGTCCTCACTCTGGTCCTCTGAACTTCCTTTGTTCTATTTTCACAGACTTTTCTCTTCCTTGTCTTTTAGCCACTGCCGTTCTGGACTCCTTTTTCCTATTCTAACTATCTAACAGACAGAAGAGGAACCTGGTGGGCTACAGTCCATGGGGTTGCAAAGAGCTGGACATGACTGAGGAACTAAGCACAGCGCTCTAAATCTATTGACAAATTCAGTGTGGTATTCTATTCTAAAACACAATGATAGCTCCTTTCTTGGTCAGGTATTTAAATACATCTATATGTCTTCATGGACAAATCCACTGACATTCTTAATTAACTACTCTTACTTTTCTAGGCCCATGCCCCAACGTACTTTTATATGCCACTGCATTACCTGAGCTGTCTACATGCTGCTCCCCCTTTGAAGAATACATATTCCTACTCTGCATCTCACTAAATTTTGTGACCCTGTTTTATCCTGTCCATTCTTTAAGATTCAGTTCACGTTTCAGTTTTTCATGAGAGCATTTCCTCTTCTCCTTCCTAGCTTGGCTTAGGATCCTACCCTGCATACTAGTTCACTATTGATATTGTAATTATCTGTATACTATTGATATTGTAATTATCTGTCTACTTATACACTTTATTTAGTTTGGCCCTAAGAGGCAAAAAAAAAAAAAAAAGTTTGAATTTTTGCATTCTTATCATCTAGTATAGTAGTTTTCATGTGAAAGTTTTCAAGTGAATATTTATTGAAGGAACTGATTAGATATTCTCAAGTGAAAAATCTCACTGGATTATTTACATGTTTATTAGCTTTTCCTGGGCTTCCCAGGTGGTCCAAAGGTAAAAAATCTGCCTGCCAATGCAGGAGGTGTAAGAGACCTGAGTTCTATCTGTGGGTAAGGAAGGTCCCTGGAAGAGGAAAAGACAACCCATTCCAAGATTCTTGCTTGGAAAATCCCATGGACAGAGGAGCTTGGTGGACTACAATCCATGGGTAAGAATTTCTCTGATTCTTACTCAAAAAAAAAGAGACAAAGTATTCAAAATGCAAACATTTATAATATTTAGTTTTTTGTTTATTTTTACTGCTTCTCTCACTGCTAACTGTTCAGTGTCCCCTAGATCCTGAGCCTCATTGTTGTAATTGTTTTTAAATGATATGCACAATCAGAGTTGTGCTGCATAACAATTACACATAAATATTGTGATGTCTTAGTATATAAATGATAGCAATTAGTATACTTTATGCACTCAGATAAAATCTTTTGAGGATTTCATAGTAGAGGAAAATGAATCTCTGGACAAAATCTTTTCCTTAGGAGTTCCAGGATACATGTGGCTTCCCCAGTGGCTCTGCAGGTTAAGAATCTACCTGCAATGCAGGAGATGCAGGTAGTTCAGTTCCCAGTTCAGTTCCTGATCTGGGAAGATCCTCTGGAGAAAAAAAAAGCAAAAACACAGGAGCCTAGCAGGCTACTTTCCATAGGGTCTCAAAAGAGACAGGCACAACTGAGCACGAAGCAGAAATCACCAGGATACATAAAATTATAGGTTAGGATTAGGTTCAGCTGACAGTGAAAGAAAACTCAAAACAAGAGAGACTGAAGCAAGGTAGATATGTGGCCTAAGATATGTAGTTGCTCTGCTCTAGGAATTTCTCAAGGACATCAGCTAACTTACTATTGTCTCATATCCCAAGGAATGATCCTTGTCCCCAGTTCTAGTATAAAGTCTCAGGTTCCAGCATAATATGTCACATATTCCAGCCTGGAGTTGGGGGGAGGTGATAAAGAAGAAAAAAGGTAAAAGACACATTGTCACATAATAATTAAATATATATATATATATATATATATATACATATGAAGAGAGAGATGGAAAATATAGTCTTTATTTAGAGTAACTTGGTATCAGCTGGAAATTCCACTATTATAGAAATAGTAATAGTGGGATATTTGAAAAGGTAAGATTTAGTCCAATATTGAGGTGGACTTAGTCGCTCAGTTGTTTCCAGCTCTTTGCAACCCCATGGACTGCAGCCTGCCAGGCTCTTACGTCCTGGGAGACTCTCCAGGCAAGAACATTGGAGTGGGTTGCCACTTCCTTCTCCAGGGGATCTTCCCAATGCAGGATCAAATCCAGGTCTCCCACATTGCAGCAGATTAACAACTAAGCCACCAGGGAAACCCAATATTTATGAGTAAGTAAGAAATATTCTTGTTTAAGTATTACCTAGTAAGAGGACAATGGTACCCCACTCCAATTCTCTTGCCTGGAAAAATCCCATGGACGGAGGAGCCTGATAGGCTGCCGTCCATGGGGTCGCTAAGAATTGGACAAGACTGAGCGAGTTCACTTTCATTCTTCACTTTCATGCATTGGAGAAGGACATGGCAACGCACTCCAGTGTTCTTGCCTGGAGAATCCCAGGGACGAAGGAGCCTGGTGGGCTGCCGTCTATGGGGTCACACAGAGTCAGACACGACTGAAGCAACTTAGCAGCAGCAGCAGCAGTAAGAAGACAAATGTTAGGAAACAACAGTATCAATAGTATTAATATCTTATTATCAAAATTTTGAATAATCTTGTAACATTAAAATGAACATGAATTGTGTGCATATGTCTAAGTTCTTTTTATTTATAATTTCATTTAATATTTCCTTTAACTCTATGAGGTAGCTGATATATTATTGTATACATTTTACATATTCAAAAACAACTTTAGAGAACATAAATGACTTGTCTCTCGTCTAAATTTGAAAGGTAAGTAGCCACACTAAGAACATAAGAGTTATGAGATTGTACTATGATAGTAATGATACTGTTGCTATTATCAAAAAGATTAGCATAAATTTTGTGACTTAAATCACACATATGCATTATCTTACAGTTTTGTGGGGCAGAAGTCCAGTATAGGTCTTAAGAAATAAAAATTAAATCATTAGCAGGCTACGTTCCTTTCTAGAGGCTCTAGGGAAGAATGTTTTCTATTTATTTGTGTTGGAAGAACGCAGTTCATTGTGGTTATAAGAACAGGATCCTCAGATTTTTATTGCTGGCTCTCAATATGGACTGTTTCCAGTCTCCTTCCTCCATCTTTAAGTACAGCAAAGACAGGCGTAGGCCTTCTAATGTCACATCTCCCTGGCATACACTTCTGCTTTCTTCTTCTTTTAAGGACTTGTGTGATTAGAATGGGCCCACCTGGGTAATTTAGGATTCATTTTCCACCTCAGAGCCCTTAACTTTAATCACATCTGCAAGCTCTATTTAATATGTAAGGTAACATATTCACAGGTTCACTGGGTGAAGGCATGGACATCTTGGGATGTCATTATTTTACCACAGGGGGGAATGAGAAAGAGCAAAGGAATTAAAGAGCAGAGGACTTTTCAAGTGATGGTATTTTTATATTAGAAGCTCTGCCCAGCAAAGGAGACAATTCTAATTAGTATCCGAGATATAGAAAAGTGATAAAGGCTGACTTTGGCATCGACTTCTGTCCTGTAATATCTCTTTTTCTTCCTAGAGGGATTCATTTATCAGTAGACAGTTTGGGATATCATTTAATTATTCTGTAATTCCACACCACTCCCATTTCACCCCTTTCATTCTCTATCCCTAGCACTGAAAGTTGCTGCTTTCTACTGAGGTGGATCTGAAATACTTATGGAAAGCACTCACGCCCAGAGTAGCTCCTGAACATTGTCTACTAACCACTTAAATTGGCCAGCAAATACCTTTCAGTGGTTTAAGCAATGAGATTCTAAGAACAATAAGTAAATTTGCATTAATACAAACAAAGGGGATAGAAATATTGACATGCATCTTCATTTGTTAATGTAGAAGAGTGTAGTGAATATCCTGTTAAAGTGATTTTGAGACACAGTATTTTATTCATACTGTGAATATTAGTTGTTTCCTACTTCCTAAACTCCTTATCTAACCATCACTATATTTTTAATGGTGAAAAACACAGGCAGAAAGGCAGAGTGGAAAAAAATAGAAAATAGGTAAAGAAGAATCTCTTTTTGTAAAAAAAAAAAAAAAAAGTGCAAACTAAATGATGTACTTGTTACACTATTTCAAGGACCAGACCTGTTAAGCATCATGAATCTCAAGTAAGAGTTATGAAGCGAGGGTTTTTCCATAACATGAGAAAGGAAGAGATAGGATGAGTCAGAATGCAGAAAATGTCTGGTGGACAATAAATATTAAATAACTATTTGATATTGAATCATGTTTATAAATATCTAGCATATAAGCAAATATTGTATGCCATTTCACATTATATAAATCACCTAAATAATACATAATTTAGGCAATAGTAAAATTAATTATAAAAAGCTTGTTTCCTTATTTTAGTGAAACAGTTTTCAAATATTTATAACTTTATGTAAGACACTCTACTGTCTTTAAATGTACTTAAGCTAAGTTTATTCATGACTTGCGAATAATTTTAATAACTTCTTAAATAGCTGATAGCATGTGATTTTTAAGTTTATATCTTTTTAGTTCTATAAGTTTTTTAGTTTATGATAATTTTATAATGTATATTTTTGAAAATGAAGGCTTTAAAAAGTATAAAAAAACAACATAAAATCTCTCTTCTTAGGATAGAATATCTACTTATTGTAGAAAGCATTATATTTCTCTTATTCTTCAAATAAAATTTTAAGAATTTGTTTCTTCATCACATATATTTGTCATTTACATAATTACATCACCAGTATTCTAGATAGCAATTATACTGAAGTTAGCTGTAGTTTCATTTTAACATCTTGAAAACCGAAGCAATGTACAATTTTTTACAACGTGAGCATTTAATACTCCCAGTAATAATCATTGACTTTCAGTATTTTACTATTTCTTGAAGATGTGGTATAGCTCACTGCGTAATTTAGAATAGAAAGTAAATATTCTATTTCCTTTTTACATTTTCTGTCCATTTTGCTGACGTTTCCTTCTATTCTAACATGCAAATATAAAAAGTGCCTATGCAAATAAACATACGGCACAATGGTATAATTAATCACAGATCTGTGATTAATTTGTCTGGGCTTATGTTTCTTCAACAGTAAAATAAATATAATAATGCCTTCCTCATAAGGCTTTTGGAAGGATTATATGAAGTAAAGCATTCCGTATGGTTAGAATATAGTACATGCTCAAAAACGTTAATAATAAAGGCATTACTAGGGCTGCAACTAGTACTACCAGCGTCACGACCACCACCACCACATGCCCAGAGTGTGCTGAGGCATACTGCTTCTATCACTCTTTGATCTGTGCTTCCTGCTGTGCAGATAACACATGTTCTCACAAATTTCAGAATTTGGAATATCCTTGTGAAGATTCCCTGCTGATATTAGTTGTCAGAAGCCATCAGCAGATGNCCAGAGTGTGCTGAGGCATACTGCTTCTATCACTCTTTGATCTGTGCTTCCTGCTGTGCAGATAACACATGTTCTCACAAATTTCAGAATTTGGAATATCCTTGTGAAGATTCCCTGCTGATATTAGTTGTCAGAAGCCATCAGCAGATGTTTCTAAGAAGTCAGAATAGGCTTCTGCCAAGAGAGATTGAAAAAGGAACTGAAAGAGCTCTGAGCTTTTGCCTCATAACCCTGAGCTGCTTTACTGCAAAGTAGAAAGTTATCTAATGAAAGTCTTGGAGTTAGTAAAAGTCACTATCATCTTTCTGGTGCATTTTATTTTTCTTTTAGCTTCTTAGTCCCTCAGCAGCAGCTGCTGCTATGTAGTGAAGAGAGAGGAGGAATACAATATCGTATTTGCCATTCTTAGTATTAAAGCTCTTTGAACTTCTGAAATCTCTAACCACTGTGGACAAAAGTCACTTGGATGATTTGATTATTCTTATATAACCAGTCACATAAGATGCATATTGTCAAAGTATACACTTCTGTCTAATCCTTTTGTTGAACATTGAATATATGGCTTGAATTTCAGCCCCTCCTACCTAACAATATAACCACTCACATAATACCAGAAAAAAAAAATATATATATATATAGAAGAGAGGAGCATCCTAAACCTGAAAATATAGGATGTGACAGCTATACCTTTCTTCTGTGATGAGCTCTAGCATCTGAAAGTGACCATGTAAGACTTCATATATATTGGAAGTGGCCAGATGAAAATCAGTGTTATAAATCCTAAACTTTTCCTGGGAAATTCTGCAATTTCATTGACTAGAAATCTGGGGCTACAATAGATTTTTAAAACTAAAACAACAAATTATTTGCCCTTAGGAAGTTTCCAGCTAGTGATTTAAATTGAAAATAAAAGAATTAATGTGGAAATTAGCAGTCACAACTTGAAGGAAACACTCTGGGTGAAATAAAAGGGAGGCTGCCTAGAACAGTCAGTGAGTATCTTTCAAAGCAAATGAGATTTAATCCAATATTGAAGGATGGAAAGGGCTAGTGATGCAAAAGACAAAAGTAGAAGTGTTTATAAAGGCTTGTGAAGATATCAGTCTTCTGAAAACTAAAATGATGACAGAGTCCTGTGGTATACAGGTAAGGAGTTAAATATAAGAAATGGAGGCTGTGTGTGTGTGTGTGTAGCGGAGGGGGGAGATTGTCACTCAGTTGTGTCTGACTCTTTGTGACCCTATGGGCTGTTGCCCACCAGGCTCCTCTGTACATGGAATTCTCCAGACAAGAATACTGGAATGGGTTGCCATTTCCTTAGAGCTGAATAAAGCCCAGATCATATAGGGCCCTCTGAGATCCATCCAAAAATGCAATGAGAAACATGATACCTAAATAGCAAAATAGCACTTGTTACCAAATTGACTTTGATGAGCCATACTCATTTTTTTTATGTGTACCATCTAACATATACAAATTTGTAATGAATATCCTCCTAAAACCAATAACAGTTTCTGCCAGTACTTTAACTTCAAGTTGATCATTTATATGTATTATGAAATTTAAATTATATCCTCCAGTAGCTAAGCATGAATAAATAATAGAAAATAACCAATGGTTTTGCACTGTTGTGTTATATATTTAATATTTGATACATTTTTCATTTTATATAGTTTCTTCCCTTCAGTGAAACATTTGTAGTACCATATTTAATCTGTCATTGCTACATACCAGCAGTCCCCTAAAGGAGACTGTCCCCAGTGCACAGATGCAAAAGGCATAAAAAAATGAAACAAAGCTGAAAGCTTTTTATCAACTCATCAATAGCTTACTGTGTCTCCAAACTCTTCTCTTCCCTTATCTCTAAAATATGAGCCTTTTTAAGAATTGAAACTATTAACCTAATGTTGGCAAAAAGTGGATGAATCCAGAGAATTCCCTAGGCTGGCACTTCTCATTTTTGAAAAGTCTAATCCAGGATTTTGGAATATATCTTCTGTGTTAAGATATATAATATTATAATGTATAATCTTTCTAGAATATGAGATTAATTTTTCCTCTAAAATAAGATTAGTTTTAAATAAATGCTGGATTTATATGTGTCATATTTAAACCTTCTATGTTAGTCTCTCAGTCGTGTCGGATTCTTTGTGACCCTATAGACTGTAGCCTGCCAGGTTCCTCTGTCCATGGGATTTTTTAGGCAAGAATACTGGAGTGAGTTGCCATTTCCTTCTCCAGGCGATCTTCCTGACCTCGGTCTCCTGCATTGCAGGCAGACTCCTTACCATCTGAGCTACCAAGGAAGCTCTTTATCTTACAATATTTACNAGTTTTAAATAAATGCTGGATTTATATGTGTCATATTTAAACCTTCTATGTTAGTCTCTCAGTCGTGTCGGATTCTTTGTGACCCTATAGACTGTAGCCTGCCAGGTTCCTCTGTCCATGGGATTTTTTAGGCAAGAATACTGGAGTGAGTTGCCATTTCCTTCTCCAGGCGATCTTCCTGACCTCGGTCTCCTGCATTGCAGGCAGACTCCTTACCATCTGAGCTACCAAGGAAGCTCTTTATCTTACAATATTTACTTGTTTCACAAATTTCACTTAAATTTACCTTTGTCTATTTCCTTTTTTGCAAAAATTATGGTGGTTACTAATTATAGTTATTGATCACTGATTTTACATGTACACATGTGGTACATATTACATACAGTACATATCACAAAACAGTCAAATCTGAGAATTATTCTGAAATACATGATTTTTTTTTAAGATTTGTCTACAGGATCCTGGTATTTATATGTTTTATTTTAATTTTTACAATTATAGTTTTGGCACAAAGGCTTAGTTGTCCCCTGGCATGTAGAATCTTTCTGGACCAGGGATTGAACCATGTCCCATACATCGGCATGTGGATTCTTAACCAGTGAACCAGCAAGGACATCCTGAAATACATGATGTTTTAATAAATGTGTCACATATTCTGCTTCATCTGAATTAGATAATGCTCTATAAAATTGGATAAAATAATCCTACAAAGCATAGATTTTTTTAGTGAGCTTTTCATAAGGGCTATATTTGTGAAAAGATAAAAAGGGGAAAATCACTTCAATCATTTTTATTTGGGGTAAAAAAATCTAGATTGACTTCACTCCTCACCTGTTTTTACAGCTCATGTTTATACCCTCAGTTTCTCTAACTTGGCCTGTGCTGTGCAGTGTTTAGTCATTCAGTTGTGTCCAACTCTTTGCGACCCCATGAGCTACAGCCTGCCAGGCTCCTCTGTTCATAGGGATTCTCCAGGCAAGAATATTGGAGTGGGTTGCCAGCCCAACTCCGCTCAAATCCAAATTATTCCTACTAAAAAAAGTGAACATATGAACAGCAAATAAAACCCTGTTAACACTCTACTAAAAGCTCATTATTTGCTGCTCCTCATTTATAAGATAAACTTAGAGGTCCTTAACATGATATAGTTCCTACCTCCATTTTTAGCCTTGCTTTTCATCACTTCTTGTTTCACAGTTCGTGTTATAGAAGCTAATGGAATATTTATTTCTATTGTGACATTTTTCTTGATATCTTCTACAACATTCTTCTCCACTTCTTATCTTTGCCTTCTTTTGCACTACCTGGGGATTCTCTCCTGGAGGAAATCTTTCCACTTTATTCTTTAAACAGATTGGGTGGCTCTCATCTCTGTTCCAT
>SJYA01011560.1:0-12532 GCA_006410615.1 Neotragus moschatus
CTCCAACAAGTGATACTGAGACAATTGTCTTGAATGGATCCCTTGGATGGTCAATGCATTGACTTTTTTTTAAGGACACAGCCGATGATACTCTCAGAAAAGTTTTATTTCTCTCTTTATAAAGGGACACCTCTATTGTTTACTGTAAAGTATTGGGCAATGCACACTCTGGTTTCTTGACTCTTCTGCTAAAACAGAAGAATTTCTGTTTTAGGAATTTCATACGTATATCTGAAGTTAATAGCTGTCATTTATCCCCTCATTATAATATGTCTCTAAGTTGTAAGACATATATTTCCATATTTTAAGTAACATATCCTACCTTAGCATATCAGAGGCATTATCTGTTTAAATTTGGAGAAAATTATTCTGTAAAATATCAATAGTAGTGTATGCCATTCATTCTCCATTCTACAAATAGGACTCAGAGGTATTTATTTTCTGATGCTTTTTCAAATTTTTGAGTATGTTAANCAATGCATTGACTTTTTTGTAAGGACACAGCCCATGATACTCTCAGAAAAGTTTTATTTCTCTCTTTATAAAGGGACATCTCTATTTGTTTACTGTAAAGTATTGGGCAATGCACACCCTGGTTTCCTGACTCTTCTGCTAAAACTATTAGGAATTTCATATGTACATCTGAAGTTAGTAGCTGTCATTTATCCCTTCATTATAATATGTCTCTAAGTTGTAAGACATATGTTTCCATATTTTAAGTAGCATATCCTACCTTAGCACATTATAGGGATTATCTGTTTAAATTTGGAGAAATTTATTCTGTAAAATATCAATAGTAGTGTATGCCATTCATTCTCCATTCTACAAATAGGACTCAGAGGTATTTATTTTCTGATGTTTTTTCAAATTTTTGAGTATGTTAACTTACATAAAAAAGAATAGAGCTAACTGATAAAATTAATTAGCTAATAATTATCCTTAAAATGAGAAGATTAACTTGGATTACTCATGTTGCTATAAGCAATGGCAGTGATAATCTAAATGTGGAGGAGAGAAGAGGAAGAACTGGAGTCAGAGAGAGATCTGAAGATGCTGTGATGCTAGCCTTGAGGATGGAAGAGGGACTATAACACGAGGAATGCAGATGCCCCTAGAAAGTCATCTAGGAAGGTAATACCTTCTTCCTTGGACTGTCCAGATTGGTCTCAGGTTTAGCAAACATATTTTATTCAGCCCAATGTAAGGAATATCAGTGGCTGATTTTAAATTTTTAAAGCAATTAATGTATGTGTTGTTGAGTTTAAACTTCTCAATTCAGTCATCTAGTTTTCCCTGGATAAAGATTGTGTGTGCGTGTGTGTGTGTGTGTGTGTGTGTGTGTATTGGAACCCCACCTAATTTGAAGAAGAAAACTAGAGGCAATTTTGAATAATTATCGTATTTGCTGGCTCATTGAATTATGCATTGCATTATATAAATGTGGTTATATTTTGAATACTTGTGATAAGAAAAGTAGTTCATATCAAAAGTAATGTCTCACATTCCATTGTAAATGTTTTGCCAGAGTTTCTGCATTCCTTAAATTCCATGTTAATAAAAACATTCATTATTTTCATGCTTTTACTCTTTGATTTTCTGTAAAGGTTATTCTCAACATAGTAAATGAGATTATCTCTGTGTCTGTGTGTATGGACATGTGTGTGTGTGTGTCTAAGATAAAATATATACAAATAATTCACACACATACACATATACCTCTTACCCTTAAACGTATTCTTTGGGCTATACAAGTATTCTTGCCGTTTTCTCATATCATCCCTCAGAAAATAGGTTTATTTTTCTGTATCACCTTCAGAAGTAAAGAAATAGGAACTTTGGGGATTACATTTATAACAATTACATGTTGTTGTTTTTGTTTAGTTGCTAAAGTTGTTTCTGACTCTTTTGCAACCCTATGGACTGTAGATGGCCAGTTTCCTCTCTCCATGGGACTTCCCAGACAAGAATACTGGAGTGGGATGACATTTCCTTCTCTAAGGGATCTTTCTGACCCAGAGATCAAATCCTCATCTCTTGCATTGGCAGGTGGATTCTTTACTGCTGAGCCACCAGGGAAGGTCAACCATTACATAATATAGCAGACAAACTTATCGCATACCTTCTTGGATTACACATAAATAGAACCAGGCAGTATAAACTCTAAATTTTTATGGCTTTTAAAATTCTTCAATTCACATAGTTAAATGAGCACAGTTTATTGTTTTCAATTATGCTTTAACAAATTTATTATAAATTTAAATTCTAGTGTGCACACCAGGGCAGGTAATGAAGTACAGACAGGTGAGTCACACCTAACAGGGCAAGAGACATCTCTTCCAACTGGGAAAAAGAAAAGTTTTACATGTGGATATTGTAGTAGTCAAATTTAAATTAAAGCAGTTCACATTTAATAACCTCATTTCACCTGAAAATTGGAAGATTAGCCTACATATATAAAAGGAATAACATATTATTAGTTGGTTCAAGAAGAGCAGTAAGGCCACACACAACATTACAGATGAGCTTTAGAAACATGCTAGAGATTCACGCCTGACTAGACTCATGAATCTGGAGGTCTAGAAGCCCTGGAGAGATCAGAGCAACTCCCCCACTGTATCACTTCATTTGACAATGAAGAGATTTTACTAACAATTTTATTTCAGGAAAGTTTGTATGTAACAACACCTGACACAATAATCTAAGCAGAACTAAGGACAATTATAATAAACTGATTCTACTAATTCTAGACTTTTGTTCTGATATTTTAAAGGTAGCATTCATAATTACTTTATCATTCAAGTTCATTTCATATAACTGTGTGAAAAAGTGACTCCATTGCAGTCAGTCCCTTTGAGGTCACGTGGACAGCTTGAAAGGACTTGAATGTTAGCATACAGCACCTGTGACCCTGAATCACATTCCTGAACAGGAACCCAAGCTTTCTAGAAAGTCATTCTTTGATTATTAGGATGGCATCTAATGGATGATTCTGCTATTGTGCATTTTCTGCCTCTATATTGTTTGTGACAAAATTATGAATATTGGATATATTTCATTTGGAGAAGTGAAAAGATAAAGATTTTCAGGAAGCACTCGATATTTTCGAACAGATACAAGAAAAAAAATTAATTTAAAAAAGCTAAACTAGCACTAGTCCTTCAGTTCAATGAATATACCTTACAAATAGATAGCGATGATGCATATTTGAAAGAATGCATTAACTCTCCAAAAAAGAAATATGCTGTATAGTAATAAATGTGTGATCTAATACTTTGTCTCATCATATTTAAGATCAGTTATACTCTAAAACCATATTATATCCATCTATTCTCTCATATTTTTGTTTCCATGCAGATTATACTTGGAAAGATGTACTTTATTATCCATGATTTCCAGTGTCTATGGTAGACACATTGGACACAGCCTGTATAGAAGAATAAGATCCTAATGAGTATAAAAGTACCTTATATTAGTGAAAACAACCAGTATTGTAAAGTTCGGATTATCAGGAACAAAACTTACACTGCATGTGTGCCTGCATGCTAAATCACGTTTAACTCTTTGCAACCCCATGAACTGGAACCTACCAGGCTGCTCTGTCCATGGAATTTCCCAGGCAAGAATACTGGAGTAGGTTGTAATTTCCTTTTAAACGGGATCTTCCCAACCTAGGGATCAAAACTGAGTCTGCTGCATTGGCAGGCAGATTCTTTATCACTATGTCACCTGGGAAGCCTAGCAATTACCATAAGTATATGGAAAGAATTGCATTCAGAAAAGGGATAAAACAGTAGTCTCAGATTTTTTTCTTTAAGAACCTTATATAAATATATAAATAGCTGTTTTGCCAAGAGGAATTTTTATCCTTCCCACAGGAGTAGCATAAATCATGGCAATTAACTTAGGCAAATAAAATGAAAAATGCTCAATATGATATACTGCATATGAGAATGAATTATTCTTAAGTGATGCATGTAGTTCCTTGAGATGAATGGAAGTTTCCAAATACTTCACATCCAATATTCAGAGTACAATTGGTAGAGGAGGAAAATCAAAAAGGAAAAAATTGCACAGAGAAGTTAGAAACAAAATATAAATTCCAAGAAAAATAGAAGAGACATTTTTTATCTCCAGAAGTCTGACCAAAGAAGGACAACACTGGGCTCAGGCTTTGAGCTCTGCTATCACAGGGATTTCTTAAGCCCTAGGAAAATAGGACCTTTTATACTTAACTTTCCAAAGGACAATTTCAAACTTCTCTTCAAGTCTTTATTTCTCAGACTGTAGATGAGGGGATTTAGCATGGGTGTAACCACAGTGTACATCACCGAGGCTCTTGCATTTGAGTATAAACTGTGAATAGAAGCAGAACTAAGGTACACACCTAAGCCTGTGCAATAAAATAAGGAGACAACTGAGAGGTGAGATGCACAGGTGGAAAATGCTTTATACTTCCCCTGAGCTGACGAGATTCCATATATGGAGGAAACTATCTTAAGAGCAATAGTAGAGGATTCCAGTGAGGGAACTACCAGCCAGCAGCACAGCTCCAGAATACATCACCACATTGTTGAGAAAGGTGTCAGAACTTGAAAGTTGGATCATCTGATTGAGTTCACAGAAAAAATGAGGGAATTCTAAAACTGTACAGGACAGTTGCAACACCATTAAGCTTTCTAACAAGATTTGCAGGACACTTATGATCCAGACACCAGAACTAGCAGTCCACAGAGCCAGGGGTTCATGATGATCTTGTAGTGAAGGGGATGACAGATGGCCACATGTCAGTCATAGGCCATCATGGTCAGGAGAAAGACATCCAGTCTGGAAAAAAGCAAGAAAAAGTACATCTGGATGATGCAGCCTTCAGAGGTTATGACTTTATTCTGACTTTGGATGTTCCACAGCATCTTCGGGATGGTGGTGGAGGTGAAGCAGTTGTCTACAAAGGACAAGCTGGAGAGGAAGAAGTACATGGGATTGTGGAGCTGGGAGTGTAAGTTGACGGCCAGGATGATGAGCAGATTTCCAAACACAGTGATCAGGTTCATGGAGAAAAAAAGTCCAAATATGAGGGGTTGCAATTCTGATTCCTCTGAAAATCTCATAAGAATAAATTCATTATTTTCTGTTAAGTTCCTTGGTGCCGTGTGGTGAAGGTGACAATGAGAAAAGGGGGAAATAAAATGACTAATTTTCACATAAATGGGCATTACCACATTGTTGAAATGCTGCCATTTATATTTCACCATAAAGAAATTACTTTCAATATTCTGTTCATGGATTTCATGCACTTTAGGGAGCTTCTTGTGCCATCTCTAATTAGCAAACTGGTTCAAGTTTTTCCCTGAAAAACTATCAGAGTTTTTTCCCAAGATGTCAGATATTTTACAGTTTAATGGGACATTCTTTCACATATTTGAGGATATGAATTGAATTGAGACAATGTACCAGGCACTATATATGCTATCTATGCAGGGAGCACACAGTGTTGAACAACAAAAGCTCCTAACATCTGGCTATGGAGACAGAAGATAAGAAAATAAATGTTATATGGCATGTCATCTGTTACAGTTCTTATGAAGGAAAAGAAAGGAGGTAAAAGGCAGATGGAGAAGCATGACACCTGTTGTATACACATTTTTAATATAGATTTATTTATTTTAATTGGAGGTTAATTACTTTATAATATTGTATTGGTTTTGCAATACAGCAACATGAATCCGCCTCAAGTATACACATATTCCCCATCTTGAGCCCCCCTCCCTCCTCCCTCCCTGTACCATCCCGCTGGGTCGTCCCAGTGCACCAGCCCCAAGCATCCAGTATCATGCATCAAATCACATGTTAATCAAAACCTGTAGACAAAGTGATAACTGGAAAGACCTCAAGGAAGAGAGAACCAGGGCCATGAGTACACCTGGATGGTGTGCTCCTGACAAGGGGACAGTGAGTGTGAAGGCCTAAGGAAAGTGTTTGTTTAAGATGTTTCAGTCCAAAAAGGAAGCCAGTCCCATGAGGGAAGTGAACAGGATGGAGAGTGAAGACATATGGTGTCAGAAAATATTGAAGAACAAGAAGATCTCCATACTGAGCTGAAACTTCAAGTCATAAGAGCTCCTTTGCCCACGTTATGCATCTTCAACACTTTGTAATATTCAATGTTAACAAAAAAAAAATAGATGAAACAAAATTGAAGGGACATCCAAAACCAACTTATGAAAGATGCACATTTTTTAAAAATTTAATGATGTCAACTTTATCAGTTTTGGAAATGTTTTGGAAATAGAATAATATGACAGAAAATCTTTTAAAATGTTGGGAGGAAATGGTACCTAAGTTGTCATTGCCTCTTATACAAGGAAGTATGAACTCAAATACAAATATATGTGGAGAACATTGTGGAGATTCCTTAAAAAACTGGAAATAGAACTGCCATATGACCCAGAAATCCCACTGCTGGGCATACACAATGAGGAAGCCAGAATTGAAAGAGACACATGTGCCCCGATGTTCATTGCAGCACTGTTTACAATAGCCAGGACATGGAAGCAACCTAGATGTCCATCAGCAGATGAATGGATAACAAAGCTGTGTTACATATACACAATGGAGTATTACTCAGCCATTAAAAAGAATACATTTGAATCAGTTCTAATGAAGTAGAATAAACTGGAGCTTATTATACAGAGTGAAGTAAGTCAGAAAGGAAAACACCAGTGGAGTATACTAATGCATATATATGGAATCTAGAAAGATGATAATGATGACCGTATATGCAAGACAGCAAAAGAGACACAGATGTATAGAACAGTCTTTTGGAGTCTTTAGGAGGAGGCGATAGTGGGATGATTTGAAAGAATAACATTGAAATGTGTATATTATCATATGTGAAACAGATCGCCAGTCCAGCTTTGACTGTGATGAAACTGAGGGCTGTGATGGGAAGGGAGGTGGGTGGAGGGTTCAGGATGTGGAACACATGTACACCCATGGTTGATTCATGTCAATGTATAGCAAAAAATACTACAATATTTTAAAACAATTAGCCTCCAATTAAAATAAATAATTTTCTTAAAAAAGAAACAAATGATCACAAAGACAAAAACATAAAATAAAATAAAATAAATTCATGAAAAAAGAGAAAAAAGAAGATAACGGCGATCTTAAGCTAAATGCAAAGAAAATAAGCTCCCTGGACCTAGGTTATATTTTTAAGAAGTACTTTTCATATCTCATTCCCTCTTCTAATTGGGCTTTTATGTCCACCATTTAATGGTCAACATTGACCCTTGATTGTAGATTTCAATATTTAGAATATTTTGAGCATCATAAATTAATATAGTCATAACTAATCAAGCAAACAAACAACTACAGAAATCATAGCTCTGGGTTAGTCTGCATTGGCTGCAAGTGAACTCAGGTAAAACATGCTTGCCTGCCATTCCCTTTGATCATATCCTGCATTATTTCCTGGGCTCTTGGACTCACCTGGTTGGAGTCTCTAAGAGGAACATTTGAGTATAAATGTTGAAAATTCTGTTGGTTGATTGATGATGCAGATAGACATTCAGTTTCTAGACAAGACAGGAGGACGGAGTGAATCATTGGCCCCCCAGCCAAAGTTATAACTCAACAAGCAAAATCCGTGCACCATTCAGCCCAAGGATGGGCAGGAGGAGGGATGCAGCAGAGGAGATATTTACAGCTCACAGTGTCTGCTCATTAGGTACATTTCCCTCTTGTATCACCACCTCTAATAGCTGATTTCCCTGAGGGACAGTGGTCTGGACAGACAGAAAAGTTTTCCTACACATTCTCTATGTCTAGGAGACAATGTCACAAGGCAGATGAATTCAATGTTTATTACTCCGTCCATGATCTCTCCTGTTTGCCTACGGGAATAAACCTTAAAGTTGCAGTGTGTGTGCTAATTCACGTCAGTTGTGTCTGACTGTTTGCAACCGTATGGACTGTAGTACTTCATCCCAATTCTGAGTTCAAATTTCTCCAGAATCTCAGTCTGAGGATTCTATCTTGATTAGGCTCCTAATTAAAGCACTGATCCTGATGAGTCCCCACACCTGCTACCTCTAGAAAATGAGTATTACCATCTTCAAGCAGTGGGATAATTTTGTTCCTTTAATAAAAAACCTTGGACAGTACACTGCATAAATTCATAATTTTGCCAAAACATGTGAAAATTTAATATTTACAGCACAAGTTAAAACTGGTTGTTCAGTCCCTCATTAAAATATTTGTTACTCATAGAAGACATTTTTGGATCATAACACCATATAGGGATTATATAATAATTTAATTTTAGTAAAGACCATTCCATGAGATGGTACTATTATGAAATCAAATTTTAGTTGCAGAAATGGACTTCATGGGAATTAGTGATCTGCCGGTTATAATCTGAGTAAGGCATGAGACTTTTATTGGAATCTTGTCAGATAGCTTCCAGTTTTCAAACTCTGCACCAGTGATTCTCAACCAGAAATGTCTTTGTCCTAGATAATATTTGGCATGGTCTAAAGGGATTCTGCAAAACAACTGCAATGTTCAGGATGTGTGTGTGTGTAGTCGTTTCAATTGTGTCTGACTCTTTCTGACCTTATGGACTGTAGCTGTCAAGATTCCTCTGTCCATGAGATTCTCCACATAAAAAAAAATTGGAGTGGGCTGCCATTCCCTCCTCCAGGGGATCTTACCAACTCAGGGACTGAACCCACATCTTTTATGTTTCCAAGACTGTACCCACACAAAAATAATGACCCTGCTCCAAAATGTCAAGAGTGGGAAAATGAGTAAACTTATTCTAGACTAGCACTTTTCCTACTTCATTGTGCATACCAATCAACCTTTGCTTGTATGCTAAGTCATTTCAGTCGTGTCAGAATCTTTGTTGCCCACCAGACTTCTCTGTCCATGGGAATCTCCAGGCAAGAAGATGCCATGCTCTACCTCCAGGGGATCTTCCCGACCCAGGGAATGGACCTTCACCTCCTGCTGCTCATGCATTGCTGGCAGATTCTTTACTACTGAGCCACCGGGGAAGCCCTAAGTCAACCTGATGAGAGTTCAAATGCAGTTCCTGATTCTGCTCATCCCTAGTGAACCATGAGACTTTATTCTTCTAACAAGGTCTTGAGAGGCGCTGATGAAGCAGGAATTGGACTGTGGCCATTCTGTGAGTAAGCCATGCTGTGGTTATGTTTTTTGAGTCATGTGTACAGAGTTTTACATTTTTCCACCAAAAATTATCTTTCCATGAAATTCTTAATGAATATTTTGGTTGAAATATGTCATGAAAACTTTATGGATTCATTCCAGACTCTGTGATACTTTCTATATACAACTCATTTAAGGGCCCTTGAATCATATCAAATAATCTACTTGTGAAAAAATATGTATAGTGTACATAATAAGGACCACCAAAAGACCAGTAAGGGATGATTAGATTCCCTGGTGGCTCAGAGGTTAAAGCGTCTGCCTGCAGTGTGGGAGACCTGGGTTCGATCCCTGGGTCGGGAAGATTCCCCTGGAGAAGGAAATGGCAACCCACTCCAGTATTCTTGCCTGGAGAATCCCATGGATGGAGGAGCCTGGTGGGCTTACAGTCCACAGGGTCGCAAAGAGTCGGACACGACCTAGCAACTTCACAAGGGATGATTAAGGAAGTAAGTAGGCTAGAGCTTTTAATGAGCTCAGCCAGGATTATGCAGATGGGACTAATTTAATCACAGTGGCTCTCTAAATGTGGATGAGAAATGCTGGAGTTACAGAGGGGCTTGAAAACTTGAAGCTGCTAACTTTGATGCTGTTGTTATTAGCCAAGCAATACAGGTTGCTTCTAGAACCTGGAAGAAGAGAGGAAGTGAATTACTACCTTGAGCCTCCAGGAGAAAGCCAGCCATGCTCATCTCATTATTTTAACTCCAAATAAACAATTTTAGACTTCTGCTATCCAGAAACATGAGTATGAATTTGTAATTTTTTAATAGAAGGAATAGGAACTTAATACAGATGTATATCCAATAAAAATGTTGTTATTTGTTGTGACCACCCTGTCTCTTAGATCTTCAAAACTTATTCATCTTCTAACTGGAAGTTTGGACCCTTTGACTAACATTCCCCCAAACTCCTCACACCCCTATTCTTGGAAATCACCATTCTACTCCCTATTTCTATAATTTTGGCTTTTTTACATTCCACATAGATGTGAGACAATGCAGCATTTAGTTTTCAGTGTCTAGATCATTCTTGTTAGCATGATGCCCTAAGTGTCCAGCCATCTTGTCACAGATGGCAGGAATTCCCTTTATTATGGTCAAATACATTCCAATATTTAGTTTTAAGCCATCTATTTCACTTAAAACTAAATATTAAAAAAAAAAAAAAAAACTAAGATCATGGCATCTGGCCCTATTACTTCATGTGGAAAAGGTGGAAGTAATGACAGATTTCCTCTCCGTGGGCTCTAAAATCACTGCTGATGGTGACTACAGCTATGAAATCAGAAGACATTTGCTTCTTGGGAGGAAAAGTATGATGAACCTAGACAGTGTGCTGAAAAGCAGAGACATTACTCTTCCCAGTGGTCACCTACAATCATGAGAGCTGGACCATAAGGAAGGTGGATCACCAAAAATTTGATGCCTTTAACCTGTGGTGCTGAAGATGACTTCTGAGAGTCTCTGGGACAGCAAGGAGATCAAATCAGTCAATCTTAAGAGAAATCAACCCTGAATATTCATTGAAGGACTGATGCTAAAGTTGAAAGTACAGTATTTTGATCATCTGATATGAACAGCTGATTCATTGGTAAAGTCCCTGATTCTGGGAAAGATTGAGGGCAGAAGAAGAAGAGATCGTCAGAGGATGAGATGGCCAGATGGCATCACTGATGCAATGGAGACGAACTTGGACAAACTTGGGAAATGGTGAGGGACAGAGAGGCCTGGCATGCTACAGTTCATGGGTGCAAAAAGTTGGACATGACTGAGTGACTGAACAACAATATTCCAATATATGCAATATGTTTTAAAATCCATTTACAAAATGGGGCTCTCCAGGTGGCTCAGTGGTAAAGAATCCGCCTGCCAGTGCAGGAGACACAAGAGACCTGGGTTCCATTTCTGGGTCAGGAAGCTTTCCTGATGTAGAGAATGACAACTTGCTTCAGCATTCAGCCTGGAAAATTCCATTGACAGAGAAGCCTGGTGAGCTACAATCCATGGGGTTGCAAAGAATCAGACAAGACTGAATGACTGAACACAATAGTCAGAGGCATTGAGGCAACACTTCATACTTTGGTTTATTCCATATGTTTCATCAGGATGGACAATATTACAATGAAAAGGGGTGCATATACTTTTATGGAGAGTTCAATTCTTTGGAAATATACCCAGAAGTAAAATTGTTGTTACATATTCCCATTCTTTTTTTTTTTTTTTTTCATTTTTTTAGTAATTTAGGTACTGTTTTCCATAGGGACTATACCATAAATTATATCAACACCAGTACTGCACATGTTTAACTTTTCTGTATATGTTTAACTTTTCTAGTATTCTCACCAATACTAGTAATCAAGTCTTTTTGTTTTTTTCCTTTTTATTGAAATAATATTGTCTTATGGGTTTTGCTGGTGGCTCAGAGGGTAAAGAATCTGCCTGCAATGTGGGAGACCTGGGTTCGATCCCTGGGTTGAGAAGATCCCTGAGAAGAGAATGACAGCCCACTCCAGTATTCGTGCCTGGAAAATTCCATGGACAGATAAGCCTGGTGAGCTTTAGCCCACGGGGTCTCAAAGAGTCAGACACAACTGAAAGACTAACACAGTGCTGTTGGTTCACAGCATTATATATGTTTAATATGTGCAACATTATATTTGGAATTCTCTGTATGCAGCAAGTATTCTCACCAAAAAACATTTAGTGTCCTTTTCTCACTGTACAGCTGACCCCCTTGATCCGTTTTGTCCTCTTCCATTCTTTCCCTCTACTAACAACTACTCTCTTCTCTGTATCTATGTGTTTATGTTTGATTGCTTCTTCATTTATTTTTCTGTTTTTTATAATTCAAATATAAGTGAAATCACAGGATGATTTTTCTCATTTATTCCACTTAGCATAATACTTTCAAAGTTTATATCCATATTGCTGAAAATGGCAAAACTTCACATATTTATTCTTAAATAGTATCCCATTGTATCAGTTCAGTTCAGTTCAGTCGCTCAGTCATGTCCGACTCTTTGTGACCCCATGAATCGTAGCCCNCAGGATGATTTTTCTCATTTATTCCACTTAGCATAATACTTTCAAAGTTTATATCCATATTGCTGAAAATGGCAAAACTTCACATATTTATTCTTAAATAGTATCCCATTGTATCAGTTCAGTTCAGTTCAGTCGCTCAGTCATGTCCGACTCTTTGTGACCCCATGAATCGTAGCCCACCTGGCCTCCCTGTCCATCACCAACTCCCGGAGTTCACTGAGACTCACGTCCATCGAGTCAGTGATGCCATC